>CAAKHC010013805.1:57442-79139 GCA_901007825.1 Macroramphosus scolopax | reverse complement strand
AAGAGGAAAGATTTCAGACTTGTGGACAGTAAGTGGAAGCATGATGTTTTGTGTGTGTTAGTCTGAAGTCTAACGAGGGTTCATTCTTCATCAATACATGTCAGTGTTGTTGGTACAGATTACAGCTGCAGATACACTGAGGACAGACTCGTACGACTTCAGTCGGTTCATCAGACCAGGAAGCTGTTTGAAGTACAGTTGTAGCTGGATTATTTATACTGCATCAGTGTTGACTGAGTGTGATTTTTGTAAACTCAATTAAAACTAAAAAAAAACAAACCAACATTAAAACCCCGGAAAAGACAAATAAGGTTACAAACGGATAATCTGGTAAAAAAAAAAAAAAATGCTTTCAAAAGGTTAAAAGTATAAAATGGATTATGAATTAAATAAAGTGTGATTTGTGGATTAAAGAACAAGCTGTTCCCTGATAGGTGAATCAATGCTGTCTGTGTGCTGAACTGAGGTACCAAATGTTGATCTGCGATGATTTAAAAACTTCAAGTACATCCGGTCCTCATTTTGGTTTCCACTGATTCAATCTCGGCCTTGCGGATGACTTGTTGACATTTTCACTTCTTCTTCGGATGCTGTTGAAAGACGACAGGCAGAGAAATTGACAAGCTGGAATCAATATTCAGTACGATCAACATCCAGGGAGAAAACCAGCAGACAGGAAGACAGAATTTAATAACGTGCTGCAGTTTTGTCTGAAATGAGGAAAAAAACAATTAAGATCCGCATAATCGTTCCTTCTGTCTCTGCTTGATGAGCCGTGGCGGAACGCCAAATGTTTGGGATAAAAAGCAGATTAACGACGGACCCACCGCAGAGAAAACCAGTTATCGAAACAACCAGGATGCAGCCTTGAGCAGCGGCGATGGTATGAACCGACCCGTCGGAGGGCTCAACACTAAACCGAGGACGAGGACACTTGACCGGAAATCTAACTGCCTCATCCAATTAAACGCTTCACCCATCAGAGATGCCTCCCAGGACCAGAGACAGTCGGAGATATTTGTCTCCATTTAATTTCCATTTGCTGCGAATGGGCAGCGGAGGATTGCCGAGACATTATCTGGATCCTGAGGGGAAGAAGACGCAGGCCACCACACAGGATGCTGCTGCGATTCAAGCTCCCCTCCTGGCGATTATACAGTAGGTGGGCGAATCATCCACAACCGGCACGAGGGAGCTCAGCTAAGACCTTCTGCATGATCTCTCCATTGAGAGAGGCTGTTCATGAAATGTTTTTTTAATACACACATGAATGTTTGAGGGCAAGCACATGGGATTATTTTGCCCTCATTATATTAAATGCCTTGTTTTTATAATGCTATTTTTTGTTGCCTTTTAGCAGGTGTTATGTAAAAACTACCCGGCTATGTTTCTTCATACTTGGGCGGAGGTTTGAAGGATTGGCCAGGAGAAGAGAACATAATGTTTTGGGCCAGATGCTGATCGAGGGGCGACTTTTAAATTTTTTGCATATTTGTAATAGTTTTTGTTTTATGTCCTGATATAACAGTTGTATATTTGCATTTAACAGAAGAGTGGGACATTGGCATTGGACGTCTGCGCTCTCTGGCTGCCATCGTTTCATACCGCTAATCTGCATTCTATAAAACTTCCAAGGGATCTGAACCTTACATGAAAATTAAATTAATACACTAGCTTTGATATAAAAAAAAATCGCTCTGCCAGGGCAGATGTATTAAAACTTTAGATGTCGACTTCAGACATCCAAGGGTGGAGAGACGCGATGAACGTTCACGCCAAATCTTAAAAGCATTGGCGCAACACGACACCGCGCTGAGGTGAGAAAAGCTAATACTCAGAAATAAACTTGAAAATTGGTTCTGGGAACGCGGCAGTATTCCTCTGGAGGAGCCATCTGCCGGCTCCAAGTACAGACATACTTTGAAATCTTTCCACAGCGAAGACATCAAGTGAAAGCAGGCAGCTAATAAATCAACCGCTGAACATGAGGCTGCGAGATGATCCGCGTGCATCGACAAATGTGTTTTCAAACTCCCAACCTTTTTATGTTAAAGTACAGACAACTGAATACAGTGTAAAATTGGGAGTTGCTGAGCAAAGGCAAGTATCCCCGGGAGGCTGCACTGAGAGGGGAAGACTTCAGTACATAGAGAAACCTCTTTCCCCTAAGCAATCAGTGCATGATGGATCTACTCATGCAGCGGGGACAGGGACATTATAGGTTGGGTGGTTACACCACAGCCCTCCGCAAAGTGCATACCTCACTCACTCCTGTTCCAGCTCATCCCTGAATGTTCCCACTTCTTCTGCAGGTCTGATTTGATGTCATTTTTTTTCTACAGACATCCGTCACTTTAAGATCAGGTGAAAAAAGATAATACTTTTTCATTTTGAAACGTCACATTTCTTACTTATTTTGTATTAAGTTGTATCACTTGGGGTGTATTCGTGCAGGTCGTGACTTGTGTAACATTGCACACAGATTCGTGATTGCATAATGTTTTGCATAAATAGACGGTTACAGGTCCATTTAATCTCTGATGAAACATTAGCCAGCCAGTTTACCATCTGGATCCCCTTTAAAAGCAAATTGTTATAAATCTCGGGCAAAAGTAGGGCGACAATTAATCTGACAATTAAGAAAAAATAAATATTTGAGAGATTTCCAATTTACCGTGAATATTGGTAAATTGGTATAATGCATCCTGTACATTGAACGTTAAGCACAATTTATACTTCTTCTCTGTTTAAAAGATTTATGCTCTTATGGTCTTTGCATGACCACAAAACCAGATGGTGTCCTTGTGTAAATTAAGTAATGATGTGTGTTATTTCTAGAGCCAGGGATTACAAAAACACCCCGGTCCGTTACCATGGGAGCTCATCAACGGACCTTTTCAGATATCTAATGTACTGCAGAATGCTTAGGATGGTTAGCGATGATGTAACATTTAGGCAAACAAAACCACAAAATCTGTGAGTGGAAGACAAATTAAAGTAAAGGCCTTTGACCTCACATGTGTTTTCATAAAAATCATAAACAAGTGCTGCAGTTTCAATGAGAAGCTGTTTTTCTTCCGCCTGAACCCGTCAATTATAGCTAACTGTCACTTAGCCACACACAGAACCTCTTCAGCTTGACATACGCTTATTGATCTGCATCACATTGATCAGAGAACCTGACAATCAGATGCTGCCATAAACAGAATTACTGTTAGAAATATCCCCTCTGCTTTAAAAACAAAATCCATTATACTCCAGGAATATTCCGATTGACCTGATCTGAAGATTTTCTTTCGACTGACAGCGACAATGTTGGTGTTAGAAATCTCTAGTAGCTCAGTGTTGTTTGTTTTATACTTACAGCAGCAGCCAGTGCATTCTCCAGATCTTCAATGATATCAGCCTCGTCCTCCAGCCCCACCGAGAGTCGGATCAGTGTGTCACTGATCCCCAGGATTTTCCTCTCATTCTCTGGCACTGACGCATGGGTCATTATTGCCCTAAATTATGATACAGAACATTTGAGCCTTAAACTGAAATATATCCTGATATATATATTATATTTGAACACACACATAGACATCATAGTTAAAATTAAATGACTGGCAGAGATTCTTTGTTGATCTCTGCTTCCCCCTTGTGGTCGTAATATTACATTACATGAAGAGACATTCAGGTTTCACTGCTGTTAGATAACAAACAATATATCATAAATAATGAGTAATACTTAGAATAAAATCCTGCAGTGATACTTACGGATGCTCTGCTAAACTTTCATAACCTCCAAGACTCTCAGCAATGGCGAAAATCTGAATTAAGAAGACAACAGGAGACATTAAACAAACCTTAAACTAACAATTACTCAAACTACAGTTCGTTAAATTCTAAAGTAAATAAAGTGTTGATGCCAAGTTACTTTGAGGGTACTGAGGAAGGTGGAGGCTTGCTGAAGTTTCCCCTTGATGTAGAAGGTGATCATCCCTGGACAGCCGGTGCATTGCCTCTTCATCACTTCGTACTGAGGGTGAGAGGGCAGCCCTACAACAAGAGAGGAAAAAAACATTAACAATAGAACACTAGTTTTTTAAATAGTTTTATTTAAGTTCAGTATTTACTAAACTTATGCAGTAAATGATACATAAATACATGTAATTTTACATGCCTGAAAGAAGCTTTGATTGGACCTGGCTCACAATAATCTTAGCTTTCCAATAATATGTCCAGTACCCACTTAAACACAGCAGTTGTTTACAAGGCATTATAATCATTACCACTATACAAGCTATATATTGACCATGTATAGCTTGTGTAGCTGGAGATGTAATCAGATACTAGAGGGTTGCAGGGTGGAGGGAAAAGGATTAATGCTATCTGAGAAACAGGCTTTGACAATGATTTGCAAACCAATCAAAAAAAAAAATAAAAGATGTGAAGGGTCAAAGGGTCAAAGTCTGAACTTGGCTGTTCATTCCAGACGTTGTCCTCAAATTATCCTTTTTTGCTATTAACATGAGAGTAAATACAGTGTGTTGACTTTAAAGTTATGCAACTGCTGTTTTCCAGAATAGTACACCTGTTCTGGTCTGAAATGTGGTCACGACATCCAGTGAGAAGATTCAAATGTTCACTTACATGAACAAGTACTAACAAGTGACAGGCCTCTCTTAGGCAATGTGAGCTTAGGCAATGAGAACAGGAGTGGAAACGATCCTCAGGTAATGATCCGTGGTAGATTTCCATTTACCATCAAGCTAAAACTAAAGTTTACAGCGAGAGAGTCATAACCGGCATGTGCCAACAGAATCCAAGTATGATAAGGCCAGTAAATCCTAACGGTTGTGCACATCAGATGCTTTATGTCCTGTGTATATTGTTATACTCCACCTGGGAAGATGACACGCTCCACCCTGGGGTCAGCCTCCAGGAACTTGGCGGCAGCCATGGCAGTCTTGAAGTGCCGCTCCATCCGCAGGTGCAACGTCTTCAGTCCACGGTTACACAGGTAGCAGTCGAAGGGAGACGGGACCCCTCCCAGTGCTGAACCGAGGCGCGGAGGACAACAAAGAAGTCAGAAAAGACCGAACTAACGGACTTGCAGACTCAGCATGCAACCTTATAAAAGGACCTTTTGCTAACATGCTTTTAAAGAACTCTTCTCTGTCCTGCAGTAGTGGAATAAATGTTTCTACTTACCATTCTGCAAAAACTTCAGTCGCTCATACAAATCATCACGGTTTACCGAGACCAGACCCATGACCACGTCGCTGTGACCTGCAAGTTAAATAAGAGATATCATAAAAACACATTTGTACAGGAACATTCATTTGTTTTGTGAGACATTGCAAAAGGAAGATACACCGTTGTATTTGTAAGGATACAACATAACTTCTTTACTTTACTTCTTTTACTTACATAAGCGCATTTCACTGACATTGTTTCGATCAACCTGCCAAACCTGCTTCTCCTGAAACATGATCACCTGTTTTCCCACCTCATCTTGTGTCTCTGGGACTATTATGCCGACTAATCACGTGAAATGGGAAAACAAATGTAGTTGTGTTCCTTCAGAACCTACCGTTCATGTATTTGGTGGCAGAGTACATGCAGATATCAGCTCCCAAAGCCAACGGGCGCTAGATCAGGCACAAGATAAACAGAGGAGACAATCAATGACTTGTTAACTGAGAACCTACAATCTGATTACGGCGCATCTCTCACGCTCACCTGGAAATAGGCTGACATGAAGGTGTTGTCCACCACCACCACGATGTCTTTGTTGTGGTTGTGGATCAACTCAGAGCAGGCCTTGATGTCAACAACCTTCATGGTGGGGTTGGTGGGCGTCTCGATCCACACCAGCTACACGAGCAGAAAGAACATTTCATGTGGGAACATGTTTACGACGGTGGGACAGGAAGAAGACAAGAAGACACTGCAGGGTGGGAAACACTAAGAGGCGGTTCACCTGAGGATATATTGAACACAAAGACGACAAGTGCTGATTCATTCTGACTGCTCAAAGTTGCACAGGGACACTCCCATTCACTTACTTTAGTGTTGGGCTTCAGATGGGCCTTCAGCTCTTCTGGTTTGGTACAATCAGCAAAAGTCACCTCCACACCAAATTCTACAGCGACCCTCTGGAAGTAGCGGTTTGTGCCTTGAAGTTCAGAGAGATGAAGACTTTCAGAAACACAACTGATTGTTAAAAACATTCTATGCAAGTGAGGTTTTTCATGTTATACAAAGGTCTGGGATGAAAGATGGCGGCATGAGTGGGGTGATGCCCTTCGATGTCCATAGTCAGGAATTAAAGACCTCCACGTCCTCCATTAACTCCTCATTACGGACACCTCTTGAACTAACCTGGTGGCATGTGGAACCATCCTCCAGAAGAGAAACTCACCTCCATAAACGTCATCCATGCAGACAATTCCATCCCCTGCCTTCAGCATGTGAGTGATGGTCACTGTGGCTGCCAGCCCCGAGGCGAGAGCAAGGCCTGCACGGCGAATGCAGAAAAAGTAATTATGAAGACAGTAGCTTTTCGCCCATGAGTTGTACTCAGTTGATTAACGAATAGCCGTACTTACAATATTTTGCTCCATCCAGAGCTGCCACAGCCTTCTCAAGACAGTTTCTTGTAGGGTTTCCACTCCGGCTGTATTCAAACCCCTAGATAACATTATTACAACACTTCAGTAACCAAAACAACCATGTATAATAAAGTTTTACTGCTTTCAGACATCCTGAAGAGGGAGGTCTGCAAAACACAAAAGTGCATTGAGTGCATTGAGGAAGTTGCCCCTCCCTCAATGCATCTCAGTTTCTTAAAAATTCCAGAGAAGTCTGTTAACTATTACAAAACATATGCTTGTGCAATACTGAATCATGTTTTATTAGTGTTTGCATGCAGAAGACTCAAGTTGTTCCTTGAAGCAACAAACACTGCACACAAGCTGACCTCCCCTGGTCATTAATTACCTCTTGAAAGAAAGGGAGTAACACGGAATCATTGGAAGGTCAAAAAGATAAAGTAGTGCTGCGGGGAAACTGATTTTGGGATTCAAAAGAAAGCTGTGCAACTCTAATCCGACCTCTACTCTACAGCATCAACACCGTAATCATTCATAACTATGGATATGTGCCATGCAGGATGTTGTGTGCAGTAATAAATGGAGCACGAATGGCAGCGAACCAAAAGGTTGGTGGTTCTTTCTGTGAGAACTAGGCCAGCTGTGAGCAGCCAGTAGTGAAACAGACAAATGATAAGATAATCACTCGTTCAGTGTATCCTTGTTTACATGATTTACACCTGAAAACAGCTGTCTGCTATTCAACATGAGGTCAAACGGATATTCCAGGATGTTGTGAAAGGTTTGCTCCCTATGAATTGGAGGCATTGTGAGGTCAGTTTGAATACTATAGTAGAGTGGTGGGGCCGAGCCCGCAGTCACTACAATACAAGTTCAAAAGGTCAGTAGATCGGATGGGGTGGAAATTAAACTTTAAAAGCAGATTCAGTGGATAATTAGGTACACATACTTCAAAATTAATTATTGAGGGAGTATAGTACATGGTGACATTTAGTCTTCTATGAGTTGTGAGTTTATTTTCATATGCATCCCCCTATATGTGCTAATTATTTAGTTTATTTCTATGTATTACATCATGTCTGTATGTCCTTTGTCTCTAATAACTACATAACGTCAGAAAGTTCCTCTACTCTCCAGTACTCCTTTAACTATGTGTTTGTGCCATCTGATCGCCCAGTAATGTTACAAAAGTAACACCATGATTGTCACGCACGTCATGAACAACTTACATCACAATAATTGACGCAGACTAACGGAAATCTTGTTAATACTCGCATGTGACACACACAACTGCTGCCAGATGTTGGGATATGTCACAATGAAGGGAGGATCTTTCCCGGTCTGCCTGACTTGAGTCTAGACTGAATAGAAGAAGAACGTTCTCTCTCTTAAGATCTAAGAACTTCTAACTGTAGAACCAGAGGATCATCACTTGAAACAGGAAGTACACGTGTATGTCAATGTAATACAAATATAGAGAGATGTATAAAGATCCTTTTTTATAAAAGGTATCGAGATAACGGGTCATTGGTTTGCTAATAGGTTGTCTTAAATATCTTCTGACAGAAAGAGTAAGTGGATTTTCTTTTGCCGCACGCTTTGAGGCTCGTGCGGGAGTCTCGTGTGGTTCTTGCGCGTGCTGCCCTCCTCAGCCGGTTTCCTTAGGCGAGGCTTATCGGAGTACTTACGGCGTGGTTTCCCGGTCCGGACTGCTTGAAGGTAGTAGAAAGAGAAATCGGCGGCACCACAGCCATAGATTTCCATTGCTCCGGCTCCTGCCCGACGTGGATCGCCTCTGTGGCGAACGACTTATAGGCCGTTCGAAAGCCAGCGAACAAATCGCTCTGATTGTTCTTCTTTTGCTCCATGCCGATGCGTTTCCGTGTGTGTTCCCCAAAATGTGACACAGAGAAGAGAGTACTGACTCCGCATGAGTGTGAATTACAGTCGCCTGTAGAGCTAAGTGCTGCGCCTGTCCCCGTCAGCCAATCAGCGCTCATCAACACTGAGCGAACCCCTCTGATTGGTGTCTCGTCGGGGGCGTCCATGCCTCGTGACCCTACACGTTGTTTGTGTGCGCGGTGTGTGTGCGTGTGTGTATGTATGTGTGTGTTCGATGCTGATGTAATCATTCCGGATATTTCAATCATAGGGTGTATCATTTTTATTATCATGTCTTTTTTGTTAAAATGTCTAACGTGAAGTCCGTTCTACTGAGTCAGTCATAATACGACATGCTTATGTTGTCTCATAAAGTAACAGTAGAGAGGAGCAGAATTCAAAATCCAAAATACACCTAATAAATACTATATCAATTAGCATCTTTAAAACTGACACTGCAATGAAGCGGAATTTCATTGGCAAAGATTTCTCCTTCGTCGCATGTGGCAAACACAACAAATAGGTTTAGCTGTGTTTCCATTGTTGCGCCGTAGGGGGAGGAAGTGACACACTATTTGCTGCCTTAGCTGCAGAAATGTTGTGAACTCTCCCAGATTCGATTCCTAAAAGTGTCCCACAGTTCACAATTCAGTCTGTCCTTGAAATGTACTACAACTACATAAACTGTAAGCAGACAGAATAAGATAAGCTACCGTAAAATAAACAATGGCCTAGTAAAACTCTTAACACTCATTTGGTATGTAGGGACATAATAGATTAAGATATGAAATGAAGCCAAAATATCTGAACAGTGCAAACAAATGAAAGGCAGTGATTGAAAAAAAAAAAATAGAATGGATGCATTTGAAATGTGATTGCTGACTTAAACTTAATACATTACTTTAAAATAAAAAAAAGTTTGATTTTGCATCTGGTTATCACATAACATTCCAGCATATATTTTCATAAACATGTCTACAAGAGATCAGAAGTAATAGTTTCTTTTTTAATCTTAACTATGTCCTGAAGTCAACAGAAGACTGTAATTATGGATGTACAGACACACTGGGATACTTTTGCTGACATCACAATGTAAATTGAACTTCAATCTTTTTTTACAGACAGTTCAATGTACAGTTTGTGGCGTACCGGTGCAAAAGGAGCAGTGAAGAGGCTCATGGTGGCTCAACGACTTACTAAGACACCTTATGTAGTTTCATCCTTATATTTGTAACCTGTCTGTACATAGTCATATAACAATGCAATTATAATATCTTTAATTCTGATGCTTTCAAGAAATATTCTGATGATGCCATTTTGCTGTGGTAACACTTCATCCACCACTGTAGATCCATTGATTGTGTGAACAGATTCAGGAGGTAAGTATTCCGATTCAACTAAATTCAAGTTATGATACCACTGTGAAAAGATACCCAATTATAAGAACATTACCTGTACGGCATCATCATAACTATATTAAAGTTTTCAATGTATTCATGTGTTAGCTGCATTTTAGCAGCTTTTCTAGTGTTGGGAATAATGCTTTTTATATAACAAATACTAATATTAAAACCACTTATTGTATTATTTACACTACTTGTTATAGCTGTTGGAATAAATGCAGTAGAGTAAAATACTTTCATGCGATGTACTGGAAAGAAGGATAAGAGTAAAAAGTATAACTAGCCAAGTCTAAGTTCCTATATTAATACTAGTGACCGTTAATAACCCCGTAAGAACTCTCGCGATACTACGAAGCGGAAGACATCAGACGAGCATATTTGCTACTAGTCAACGGGAGCCGCTCATGTTGTGCAGCAAGCAGCGACGCTATCGGGCGATTAGAGTGAAATAAGTAGTTTTATTTTCATTATAATCTACTCAACAAGAGTTGTTAGCTAACCGTTATCAAGCCAAGTGACGTTTTTCCCTGTCCGGTGGAGGATTAAGTGTTTTCATGTTGTACAATTCACATTGTTTGTGTGAAGACTGGCTGCTGGCGAATCGCATCAGTTCGCCTGGAGGGTCATCGTCAGCGACGACACCCTCTGCTCCGTTAACGTCAACTGTGTAGAAAATGACCGGAGAGAAGATCCGCTCTCTGCGGAAGGACCACAGGCCGACCAAGGACGAGGATTTACTGGAACCGGACGAAGAGGCGGCAACCGGGACGTTCACCGGCTCCAAGACGAACAACAAGAGCAGAGCGAGTAAAATCTTCAGCAATCACAAGTTAATTAAGTCGACGTCGACCCAGCAGCAGAACCAACAGTCGCAGATTAACGCCAACACGAACACGCTGTCAACATCGGATGTCATCGATGACAACAACAAGAACCCCATCATCCGAACCGGGCTGGACTTTCCGGTGCACGAATGTGTGTTTAAAGGAGATGTGCGACGCCTGTCTTCGCTCATACGGACGCAGAATATCACACAGAAAGACGTTCATGGTGAGTTCACCTGCTTTTTTACTTCAGCCTCAAAGGGAGGATCCCACCAAGGTCCCACAATGTTAAGGTCCAATGAAGCACCAAGGCCTGGACTGCAACTTGGATAAGTGATTCCCAGAATGAGGAATACTTCACTTCAATGTGTTAAAAGACACTGCATCATAACTAACATACAAGAGATATGTTAGAATAATATCAGACGTGTATTAATTAATATTAAGCACAATCACAATTTCCCAAAAAATATTCCCTTACTGACTAAACAACATTTTCTTGTTCTGGTGGTATTTTGAAATCTGTTTTCTCATCAAATTTCATTTCCTGCTTGACTTTTACAGGTGGGGTTAAGACTTAATGGTTATGGTTAGGTGTGGCTGAGATAACTGCTTGGAGTGAGTTTAAGCCTCTCTGAGGATGATTGATAGGTGTGTTATTGATACAGTAAGTTTGGGTGCGGGTTAAAGTAAGGTGAATCATGTTGTAGAGGAAACATCCTTCCACGCAACACTGGTTCAAGTGCTGAAACAAAAGACAGAGTGTGCTTGTGCTCAGTGACAGTACTGGAATGTAGTCGGTCCTCAAAGCTCAGACAAAATGTGTAACAACAAGTGGTCAGACAGGACATCTTTCTGTGGTGTTGGAACTTGAACCCGTGTTTTTCAGAGGTTTCATCAGCATTGATTGGAGTTGATATCATATCAGTGACGACTTTTAAAAGATGGAGAAGGAAGTACGACAGTCACATCTCGTCAGTTCCAATCAGTCAGCTTGTTTAAATTCTGCTAACAGCGAGTACCAAGTTATAATGGAGCTGTACTTCTCCATTATTCATCCTCTCCCTGGCGTACTATTTGTAAAACTTAACATAGTGAATTATCTATAACTCCCACATGTTTATTGATGTTCATTCAAACATTGTCTCATTTACACAAAGTGCTATCAAACCTGCACAACATTGGTAATGGTCTGATTTTTTGACAGGCTGCCACAATAGATTATTATTATTATCAATTAATCTATTTGCTTAATTATTTAATGTTTTTAAAATGTCTTCTTGTTCTAACCAGCAGTCTAAAACTTGGAGATGATTTTCTTTTACACAATGTGAAATGAAGTATCATGTTTTCCAGAGGCCAGATGGATGAATAATACAATTACCTACCCGAGGAGGGTATTTGAGTGGTTCAGTTTGTTTGTTTGTCTTGCTGTTAGCAGGATTACATGAAAAGCTAATGACGTATTTTCACAAAAATAAGAGATATCAGAGATGCATATGGCAGAACGTGAGCAGAGTGAAGTGTCTGCATAGTTACATGCATAGAAATATCTTTGTTCTTCAGGTGAGGTGGCGATTAGTCACTTATAAGCACTTGAACAGTTCCCTACAGGATATTTGCAGTTCATCATAACCTCCAATGGGAGAACTAGATCCTTTGCTTTTATTTTTCACCCACATCAGGGCTGTGACAGGGCAAACCCTCTTTACTCTGGATGCCTGCCCATTCTTCCCCCTGTAAAAAAAAGGAAAACTTGAAGGAGCTGAGCTGACAGTTTGGTTTCCTCTTAGGGGATTCTGCAATGCTTATGAGACACATTTCTCATTCTGGGAAGAAAACCTCCACTTCTCCACACCTGACACAAATATTATTTCCTCTGAATGAGGTTCTAGTGTGAAGCTCTTGTGATTCAGTGATTACTCTGTCTCTCAATAAGCCGTGGTTGGATTTGGTTATCATGTTATGTTTCTTGTAACGGTAGAAGAACGTAGAGTAGGCAAACTAACATGCTGCCCAAGTGTGACAAAAGGTTACGTGTCTGTCGCAGACTCACATTGTTTATAGCTACCAAACCAAATCTGTTTTTTTTCCCATCCCCTAGGAAACACACCGTTGCATCTCGCTGTCATGATGGGGCACAAAGGTGAGTAATGTTACAAGACGTACCTCTAAGTGGTTTATTTCTGTCTGCCTGGCTCTCTGGCTCTCTAAATGATTCTCTGTGTGTTTCTTCAGTTTGAGCATCCATGCCGACGTCTGTGTGCTCGAATAAAGACGTTATGCTTATAATTCACAGAGAATATTGCAACAGTTGTAATCAGCTGGGGTTGATTAACGATGTTACTGCAAGAAATAGTCACATCCCAGTGGAAGACAGCAGCAGAGGGTCAAAGAATGATAGTTGCAATCTGTCAAAGGATGCAATTAACTAAGATAAGATGTGTCATTTGACTTTATTAAGAGTCTCTCATGCTGCGCATAACAGGTATCCCTCTTACCTTTTTATAGTTATTCAGTCAGTTTGTCGGACGTGCATCATCTGTTTCTGATTCTAGAAATCTAGAATTCCAACAAGTTGTTTATTTATGTAACACACCCAAGAATAACATTCAGTTTGGAGTCCACAATGAATTTGTTATGATGTATCAGGAATCCGAATATATTTTTACATGATTTTTGTTTTCAGAAGTTGCTGGACTGAGAGCTTGAACATGAAATATTAACTCACTGCCCTTTTGATTTGACATGCAGACTGCAGAACTTGCTATTGAAAAATTTATTGACAGCAGGCTCACAGTGAATAATTCCAGCGTAGGGTGACGCGTACCGGTTGGTGGCATTTGTTATCACATCTGTCATTGGAGTGCGATCGCTCTCACAAGTTAAATAACTGTGTGACTCCACCGCTGACTTATTGTAACTCAAACAACAAAGAGCAATGCTGATGGGACGCTGTGGAAATGATCAAACTAATGAGGTGTCTGAGCCGCTGCCGAGTCCTCCAGGGATGCTCAGGCCAGACAGACTGAAGGCATGAGATCATAGTCTGGGTGTGGCTGCCCTGGTGGGATGGAGAGGAAAAGAGGCTTTGTTTGTGTATTAAGCCTTCCGTGCTTGTATGTTATTGACCAGTGATGCATATCAGTAGTCGGTTAGCTGTAAGTATTATGTAGTCCAGCCCAGCCTGGTAACATGTGTAATACAATACAATCCAATAGACACATTTCACAGTTACACTCATCACCTGAGATACGAGGTTAATAGCTTGTAGTGCAATAACTTCTTCAACACCTCTCTGATTTGAGCAACTTTGCACACTAAGACATCATTATTATCCTTTTATATTTGTATAATTTATGATGCTCTCACTGTCTTTGTATCACTGCTATTTTCTCAGGGTTGTCAAAATTAAAAAGTTGGAAATCAGAAGTGAAGTCGCTGAAAAGACGCTTGGATAGAAAGAAGAGTCATTAAGTGATAAATTAACCTGGCACTATTTTCCCATGATTAATAGGGTCAAAACGATTGGAATCGCTCCAAAAACCAGTGTTCAAGATGTTTACAATATCCTTTTGTCTAGCGGATGTGAGATAAAGTGCGTTCCCATGACCGCAAAGATCCCATCACTAAATGGTCGAAAGTGGATTCAGAGATAAAAGATAAGAACCCAGTGATTGTCAGTCTGGCCGGGTTACTTCCTCTGCAAGAGCACAAAGGCTCATTATCAGCTCATCGCTAAAGAAGGAGCAGTCCATCAAGTAGGGAAGAGGAGTAACAGGGTTTTACTCTGTGCATTAACTGTTAGGTAATTGTCAGAAAGACATGCATTTGTGACAATTAGCAACACAAATCGAGTGATGTTTGTGGTTTTTCAGCGCGTGATCGATGGCTAGGAAGCGGGCAACGAGCCATGTTATCGATGTACTCAGGCTGGATCAGAGCGGATGGGGATGGTGGGGTTTTAACAACCCACAGAGCCTCTTGACGGGTGAACATCTATAGCCACTGCATGTAGTGTAGCATTAGATTAGCACTTTATTCCCCCATCCTGCTCTGCCTCCCTCATTCGTCTGTAAGGTTTTGAATTAAACAGCTGCTCCAGGGAGACTTCCCTTTAGTAGTACTTTCACGACTGCAGATAATATCAGACAGCAAACTATTCTAAGTTATTTGTTATTGAGGCAGCCATTCCCAATTTGATTGAAATCAATGCTCCACTTTTTAGTTCTTATTTGTCAACGTCCCCAAAGGACAAGACAAAGAATGATGGCTAATAACAGCAACTAGATAACAGGCGCGCTGTATTGACGGCATCTTTGCAGCTTTTGTCAGCCTAAATAATTGAAAAAGGGCGAACAGTTGTAATGAGGGCAGGTTCCTTCCCTATCAAGTGGAAGTCCACACATATGTACACACTGCAGACTGGTTGTGGTTCCATTCAGCCAATGCTTTCCATTCCTTTGCATTCAATGCTGGGACACAGCTGTGCAGACATAGTCTGTCATACTGAATGATGTCACAACAAAACCGACAGCATAGCCGGAACAACAGGCTTAAACCTTGGCTGGCTGTGTTGTTGACAGGCTGCCTGGAGAGTGGAGGGATTTTTGTACTGCAGTAACTGCTGATCTTCCCATCGCAAAGGGATGTGGCTTTTTCCGGGCTGTTAATGTAGAAGCAAAGCCCCCGAGGGTTAATCGGAGAAGTCTTGTGACAAGAGGGGAATTTCACTAATGATAAGCCCTCGTTTCAATATCAATATGGATTCTTAAGTATAAAACATCGACTTGTATAACCGTCGGTCCCATATGGCTCTTTCGTTAATAGCTCAGCTCTCATCGCTATCGTATGCACAATCTGTCCGTTCATAAATCCAGGATTACATATAAATCCTTGGTTTGATGCTATGGAAAACGTGTGTGTGTCATACATGTTTCTGGCTATCACACCCGCACCTGCCTCAGAATAACAAGGCTCCAATATAACAAAGTAAAAGCATGTCGCCGCATATGAGCACCAACAGGCGGCACAGCGGGAGAGAAGAGAAACTCATAAAGCATCATAGATCTTTTTGGTTTGATTCCCCTCAGGAACACTTGTTTGGATACAGAAATGAAACTTGGCAGAGCATGGAGTTAAAATTAGTTTACTGGGTTTCTTTGTCTGTTTGATGGAGGCTCTGGGTACGAATCAAACGAGCATGTCACCAAAGGGACTTCAGGGGCGCTAACAAGAAGCAGCTGATTGTAAATGTGGGCTGTTATGTACGTATCAACTTAATACGCCCAGTTAAGTAAATAAACGGCATTACTTGTTAAAATTTTTGTGTGGTTTGTTTTCTATGACATCACACTGTTCCATTAAAAGTTATATTCAGCGTGCAGTTGTGGCAGCGTAGCATCAGAAAGAATAAAAGAGAATTCAACCACACCAAGCACTTGTTTTGTTTAGATTCCTGTTGATGTGGTATCATGTCACTGATTGATTAAAGCTTCACAACGGGTGTCGTCACCAAAATGGACACAGACACGTTGTTTTATCCTCCAGCATATCAATAAGCATCGACTTACCCATAGCTCTCTTCTCCCTCTCTGGGGTGGCCGTTATGAAACAGAGTAGCTAGTGGTGGTGTATTACGTCTGAATTAATACTGTCCTGCAGCAATACGAAATAAAACACAGAGATGTGAATGCTAATAAGATCATTCAGATGCATTACCAACCTAGCTAGCCAATCTTCATGAAATAAATGTTTAAATCAAGTGTATTGCATGGGACTATTTTTGAATTGCTTTCTGCAAACCGTCTGGTAGCAGCCGAACAGAAACACTATTTCTTCTTACTTGCACCCCTGAGAGTCATCTCTGAAATATCTTTGATCACTGGCAGAGTGTCTTATAGATACAAACTATCTTTTAATGAGGCTTCATTTATTATTCTGCAGGAATTCATTCATGCTTTCATTTCTTTTCTCCATTGTTGCTGGAGCTGTGTGACTCTCTAATATCCAATTTCTGTGATAAATGTGGCGGCCATGATTTTAAAGGGGGGTGATGTTCATTCACTGGTTATCTGTTATCTTAGTTGTGATGCTCTGTGTTGCAGCTCAAGATAACGTTATCATCTTTCAAGTTCACATGTTTGTCCGTCTGTCTGTGTGTCCCTCTTGCAGAGTGTGCCCATCTGCTGCTGGCCCACAATGCACCAGTGAAGGTGAAGAATGCTCAGGGATGGAGCCCCCTTGCAGAGGCTATCAGTTACGGAGACAGACAGATGAGTAAGTATCCCTGATTAGACTGTCTGACACGGCTCTGTAACACACGGAGGCAGAGCCAGCACCACGGCTACGTGGTGACACTGTTTTTTGAACCAACTTATTTACTCAAAACTCTGCGGCATCAGTCGGGTTTCAGTTTGGGATTGCGAAAAGAGAAAAGTTCAGATCAACAGATGCAAATCAACAAATGCCTCTGCAGATTCTTCCACGCTGCTGCCTCCGAGCGAGGCGGTGGCGCTGGCCTGCCTTCTTTGTTCCTCTGAGTGGAGGGACATTCCTCAAGGCCCTCTGGCTTTTGTCCCCGAATGAAAGGCAATTCATTAGATGTTTTTTCACTTCTCATAGGCCGATTATGCTCAAGCCCCCTGTCCCTCCCAAAGTCTGGCTCTGAAATATACACAACTTTTTTAGGATTAGTATCTTCATCACTCGGCACCGTGTCCTCATAATTAAGATCTGTACTCGTCTGCATAAAGTAACTTAACTTTCAAACTGAAGGCCAGATGATATCTGAAGCTGTGTGGTTCATTCAGGAGTGCTGCGTAAAGCCACTCAGGTTGCTCCTTTGCCTATTTGTTTAGACTAATGCTTTCACTGTAGTTACTGTCATAATACAGCTCATGTGCACCTCAGTTACCATGGTTACGCTGCACTCACATCATCATCATCATCAGGCAGCATTATTCTCAGTGTTGATTACAGTCTCCAAAGTGGACGAAAAAGAGAATCCGAAAAGAAAACAAGACAAGACAGATTATGAGAAGAAGTTATTCTCTTTGGAGAATATTGAAAGCTCAAACCAAAAACAAATTGCAAGGTAGCGCTCAAGCAGAGGATGTGAAGAAGAGGAACGCACATAATCAGTGCAAGAAATCTTGCTGTGAGATGAAATAAAAATGTTGCTGTAATAGCAAGAAAGGAGATTAAAAAAAAACAGTGACAGGAGTCTACAGAACACGATGAGCACCTATAATGCGATTTAGCTAAGTTAATATATGTGAGGAGAGCTGGAGGCAGTCAACAATGGTTTCTCTTTCAAAATCCTTTTTCCTAGGTATCCTTTATGAAAATTTGAGGGCGACCTTTACCTAATTGGTTTTAATGTCCATTGGAGGGGAAATGAAGCTAAAGCTAAACCATGCAGGCTTCTTTGGTGGTCAAACAACGTAGCAGCTTAAACTGTCCCCATCGACTGAACCCTCTAATGAACCCTTTAATGCCACTTACTGCACATTACCTGGAAATACAAGTGTCTTTATTGACTCAGGCCTCAAATGAACTTCTAAATACCACTGTAGCTTAGCATTGACACCTCACCTCATCCAGTTTGTGCGGCACTCTCATTAGAATGACGTATTTTCAAATTTGAGACACACTTTAAGCTTTTTTCCTGCTCGGAAAAAAACTCTGTGTTTCTGCGATTGCTCTGCTGCAGATATTCGTGTCTGGTTGTTGGCCGGGGCCTTGTAGAGTCACCGTAGTCACACATTTAGGCTGGCAGAGGAGTCAGCAGGCGAGCACAGTGGTCTGTTTATGTCTACTGATTTAAGAGATCAGACAAGAACAGTATGTCAGCCTTCTAATTCAGGGGATCAGGAGGCATGCAGGAGCGCAACAGTAACCTGTCCTCCGAGAGCTGCTGCTGTTGTTGTTAACCCTTTAGTTGTCCGAGTACGCGGCTTCTGCGGTCACAGCCTTTGAACAAGTAGCTGCATCTGCGTGCCGTGTCAACAGCACACCCCTCTATATTTAGATGCCGCGATGACATCAGAGGAGAAAGGTGCTAACAGAAGCTGTGCCTATTTACCCTACTCTTGTAAATAAAGTTACTTCCAGGTGAGCAGTTAGTGCCTAGCAGTGAGTCAGGAGTCTGTGATGGAAGTACAGGCAGAGTCGTTTTGTGTGACTCTGTGTGAAAGCAAATCAATCTAGCTCCTGTTAGTCCGTCAGCTCCTTGCTCTTCTTTTTCAAGAAGAGCTATTTCCGTTCCCCCTATTTTCCATTCACAGCCGTGTTGTCAGCTTCAGGAGCTGGTTTAAAGGCAGCTACGGTCGTGTCGGCGCTGCAGCTCCTCCACATGGGCGGCGGACAGAAATGAAAAGTTCAATTTCAGATCGTCTGACGATTAGTTTGTTCAAAGTTTGAAAGTTAAAGTTGCTGTGTGATGCCTTTCTATAAGCCATCAGATCACTGATTGACATGTGTATTAATATTCCAACATGAGCTATAGAAGGCATCACCTAACCATCAGTACTTGGTCTGTAGTTGAAAGGGAGTTGAGAGGGAGATTTTTATTCTGTAAGCTCATTTCATTATTTTCTCAAAGGACCATGTGACTCGTGATCTACTGATAATTATCACCACCCACTAGCTGATGTTTAATTCCATATCTAATCAGTTTGTCTAAATATACATCCTGTATTTCTGCTGCCCAGACGACCTTTATATTTTGATCTACTGTCAAAAACAGTGTGTTTTATATCAAAGTCGACTTTATATAATAGATGATATCTAGTATGGGTGACATCACTGTGTGTACAGGATGTGTCCTACAGCTAAACCCTTTATTCATCACTTTATAAAGACATTTTAAACACAACTTGGCCTTTAACATCGAACACTAATAGCTGGAGGTGTTAATGTGGCCGTTTGGAATCGTGTAAGAAAGCTCGTACAACAAACAGGCTCTGCCAGATAAGATATTTAAAACCCTCATTGTGGTTGACCTGCTTGCTGCTGCCAGCCGAACCACAATGACTTTGCAGAGCACCTGTGTCAATATTAACTGTTCTCACATTCTCAGACAAATGCCTACAGCAGCTACCAGGACGATCCAAGGACTAATTGTTAAATAGTTGCATCAGCGAGTCGCGGTATAAATTACTCAAGTGCCTCACCTAATATATGATAGGAAAAGTGCCCTGATCAGTAGGTGGGTGAGTTAGTGCTACTCGGTGAGTTTGATTTAATACCGTGTTGGCTGTGTGGTCCGTGGGCAGATGGCGAGATCGTCCTTTCCTTATCCCACTGACAGGCGGCGGAGGATCAGGACGGGCCCCAGCTCGAGCCTGTCCACATTCATTAGGCGGTCGGGCTACAAAGACACCCTCATTCTGTAGTTGTGTTTGTGTCATTTTGGCGCTCGCTGTCATGTGTGTGTGTCACATTCCGTCCTCGCTCTCATTTGGTTTTCTATAAACATGGAGCCCTCTGCCTTTTTGCCACCTGGTGGTCAGCAGCACTCCGACAGTAGGAACAGCGTGTTTGTAGGCTGACCCACCACGTGGACCGTGCTAATTATATCCACTGCTGCTCATTGAAGGTGTTTGTATTCATTCCCATCAGTGTATAAGTGGTGCAGTCATCTTCTCACTCCCTTGAATAACACTCGACTAGATGGTGCGAATCATTTGTTCCGCCTTTTTTTTTATAGCATAAACTCTGGCAGCCGATTGGCTAATCAGCTGCTTGTTAATCTGACTGTCATGGTTAAATATCTCCAGCGAGCCGTCTCTCCCCCCCCAGGTCATTACGGAAGTTAAAGGCACAGCTCGTTAGCAGGCAGCTCGTCGCCTCTTTAAGTTTTCTTCCCTTTTGAATCTCCTGGAACAGTTTGTTCCCTGCAGGCTGGGATTGGTCTGTTGCTGCTGGGAAGGGCCCCGGGAAGCTGACACAGATTTCTGGGCCAATGTGTGAACTGTTACTTCGTAAAAAGGAAGCCTCGTATATTGAGAATAAATCAGATATATCAGAGCAAACGGCCTTGATGGCTTCTCTCGACTCTCTCGTCTCACAGACTTTCTGAAAATAGACGGTCGGTTCATCCAATCACCTGCTAGGTATTTTTTGAACGTGCTTGCCCTTTTCCGAACGGATCCCAAGGACGACTTCCCAGATGGTTCTGTGTAACGAACCATCTGGCACGCCAGGTTAACTCTAGTCACCTCCTGAGGGAAATAACCGTCACTTAAGCTGCTAAATGCTCCGCTTTGCTCAACAGCTAGTTGCTGCTGCCGTTTGATGCTGAGAAGATAGTTTGCAATGTTTTTTTTAACCGGCTGTGACTGGTGGCGTTATGTTCTCAGGTTGTCCGTCTGTGCGGCCCAGATTCTGTATGCAACATATCACTTGAAGGAATTTCTACAACTTTGGCAGAAACATTCACTTAGTGCATCAGTGTGTTCACTGCTGATCATGATTCCATACAAACATCTGAAAGGATAAAAGGATGAAGTGATGACAAAAGGTCAATGTCACTGTTTAACAAGACTTTCATTGATAGCCTTTTTTCTCATTTGCGTGTTGTTGTTTCTCTGTTTCTCCGTGTTCTTCAGTCACAGCGCTGCTGAGGAAGCTGAAGCAACAGTCCAGGGAGACTGTGGAGGACAAAAGGCCAAAGCTGCTGACAGCCCTGCAGGAAGTACGAACAGTTTTTCTCAGTCATCTGCTCTGTTCTCTGAAGATGCTGCTCCTGATATCTTCATGCGGTTCAATTTTTTTATGGTCGTCAGATGATCTTCCTTCTGATGCCATCTTGATCTTGTTTTCGATACTATTTTCCTTCTTTCTGTACTGAGCTGATACATTTTATCCTCCTCCCCTCCTCTCCTCTCCTCTCCTCTCCTCTCCTCTCCTCTCCTCTCCTCTCTCAGTCAGCCTTGTATAAGCAAAAATATTTTTTGTTCTCCTCTCTTCCTCCGATACATTCTCC
>CAAKHC010013805.1:20314-57422 GCA_901007825.1 Macroramphosus scolopax | reverse complement strand
TAAATTAAAGCTGAAATATGTTTTTTTTAAATCCTGACTTTTTTCTAAAATCTGACTTTAATCTCAGAAGCGTTGACAGTGCCCCCCCCTCCCCTCCTCTCCTCTCCTCTCCTCTCCTCTCCTCTCCTCTCCTCTCCTCTCCTCACTATCTAATCAAAGACTTTGACACACAACTTCTATGTTTTACATTATATTTAATTACATTTTCTATATTTCCTATTTCTAGCTTGGAGATTTTTACCTGGAGCTTCACTGGGACTTTCAAAGTTGGGGTGAGTCACGTTCCACATCTTGATGTCGTACAGCAGTCTGTTATCCCTCTGCAGAATAACCACGTGTCCTGTCACGGTGTCGTGTTAACAGTCATGTCCTCCATCATTAGCTCTCTGGTTGGTTAACATAAGGAGCTGACTCAGCATCTCTATGATGTATGTACATAATGTAGGACATCACATGGGATGTAGCTGAACCAGCAACATCCCATTTGTTTATTCTGCACAAGTCTGTTGTGTGAGTGAGCCAGGACCGACTTCTGTGACCTCTGTGAAATATTGATAGTAAGATAGTAACTTCATTTGAACAGTGCTGCAGAGCAGCGTTGTCGCTGAAATCTGATTTATGCACTCAGAGAAGAACCAGCACAGTCTCCCGGATTTGTGCTCACGTCAGTGGGATTTCTGGCTCGGTGCTCCTTCAGCCTCCTGTTCAGACTTCATTTGATATTCCATCGCCACCTCAGCCACAGTTTCTCTACGAACGTAGTCGTTCACAGTCATTTCTGGCTGTTAGGGGCGTCTGTCGCTCAGGAGGATTGCGGTTCAATCCCCTGCTCCTCCTTTGACGTATGCACGGACACACGTAGCAGCTCCGTTGCCATCGCTTTGTGCATGTAAGGAGAAGCAGTATTGTAAAGTACTCTGAGTACCATAAAGGTGGAGAAGCCTTATATAACTGCAGTCCGTTTAGCTTTTGCTACAATCACCCTCGCTTGTGTCTTTTGTGCAACGCTGTAACATCTAAGCTTGCTTTTAGTGACCTAACCCCGTGAGGGCTATGAGTTATCAAATATTTAGCTCTACAGTACAGTTACTGCTGGTATATGTATCTCTGCTGTACACGGCCATATGCTACTGAAGTGGGGGGTTTTTCAAAGGCGTCGCTTCACATGTTCTTCTCTTTTCATGTTGCAGTGCCGCTGCTCTCCAGAATCCTGCCTTCAGATGCATGTAAGATCTACAAGCAGGGCATCAACATCAGGCAAGCCTTATCAGCAGATGGAATGCACGGAAATAAAATGTGTGACGTTGAAGAAGAGACGATTTTTATGTTTTTGTGTCAAAGTAAAAGAGACATTTGTAAACTGGTTATTTTAAAACTATCAAACTACAAACCATCTTGTTCAGTCTCCGTCTCCTCTACTCGACCTAGTTTAGTGAACTGGAGTGTGGAATCAGTACCTGGCACAACACAGGAAGCTGAGCGGCGATGCCTGCGCGCAGCCGATCTATTACTTCTGTGCTCCGCTTGAAATTATCGAGGCGGAGTCGCCGTAGTGTCTAAGTGCCGCCGAGCTCCCTTTCAAAGGGCGTCAGCAGAAATTCGTCACACTCTGCTGTATGTTGACAAGCAGTCACAACAAAGAATGCACTGCAGGAATGCTCGTCAGCTGTGTTTCATGCTTCTGTAGGCAAAAGCTCCCATCAGGCAGTTCACCAGCGTCGAAGGTGCGGCAGCTACTGTACGACACATCTGCACACGTAAAGGTTAATAAACCAGGGCAGATGTTTATATATCCTAACATTGATTCAAAGAAAACGTTTGTGTGTCTCTGCTGTTCCTGTGTGACACAGCCTTGATGTGGAGCTTGTCATTATTCTCGGGAACAGCTCCTGGCTGTCTAATTTGGTATTCCGAATGCCCTCTTATTATCCCGGAGTTGCAGGGAGAAAGGGAGAGTGAAAGGGAGAAAAAAAAACAGTTCATTTAAATTCCAGTGTTCCAGTGTGTCAGCCGTGTCACACCCACCAACAGCTTCCTTCCATTCGGAGCCTGGTCCTCACGGATCACTTATTCTCCGTGCTGTCATGCCTCATCCCACAACTACCCACTTTGACTTAGTAATGACAAACTTGTTGTGTGTCCCCTGACAGTGATTCCTACACACATTATCTCCGACTAAAGTTGTTGACATCCAGGACAGGTTTATTTTTCCCCCGTCAGCATCCTATCACGCGTGGCTCTAACCCGTCTTTCCCTCTGCTGCGTGTCCAAAGATTGGACACCACCCTGATAGACTTCACGGATATGAAGTGTCACCGTGGCGACCTCAGTTTCATCTTCAACGGCAACGCCATCCCCTCCGAGTCTTTTGTCGTTCTGGACAACGAGCAGAAGGTCTACCAGCGGATCCACCACGAGGTGAGTGTGTGTCACTGACTCTCACCACTCGTATCGAGTGTCCGTGCCTGTGTTGACGCCCCCTCACGTGTCTCCTCAGGAGTCCGAGATGGAGACGGAGGAGGAGGTGGACATCCTGATGAGCAGCGACGTGTACTCGGCCACACTCTCCACCAAGTCCATCACCTTCTCCAGGGCGCAGACCGGATGGCTGTTCAGAGAAGACAAGACGGTCGGTGTCAGCTGATGTTTGCTATCATGATATCAATGTTTTGTGTCGGGGGTCACGGAGTTGCACCTGCTGGCGGAATTCCTGGAATTCTTCAGGGGTGCGTTCCAGACGAGGAAAGTTAGGGAATTTCCTAACTGAGAAGGAGGCAGGAAATAGAAGACAAACATTACATACGGATCAGTACACAGATGTGTATTACAATGTAGTTGATTGCAGTTTAACATCACTGAGCAGGTTGGACAGGAGCAGGACAACCGTCGTCTGTTGCATGCTGGATGTGGAGATGTTGTTCCTCTGTTTCTTCATGTTATCTCGCCCCTCAAGGTTTTCTCTTGTTTGAAGTAGTTATATTATTCAGTGCTGCAGACCCTCTGTACTGTTCTGATCCTACTTCCTGTGCTATATTTACCATACCAGGCAGGAAAGACGGTAAATAAATAAGAAACCCAAAAGGGAACAGAAGGGGATGAGCTCAGCGGTAAAAATAACGCAGGTTAGAGGGCATGAAGGCTGTGGATGAGCTGCGTGGGAACTTTAGTTTTGTCCTTTGACACGTGTTGAGTAGAAAGCAGGTGACTCACGAGAGGACTCACCTGTTTACTGTACCTCCAGGAGCGCGTTGGAAACTTCCTGGCTGACTTCTACTCCGTCAACGGGCTGGTGCTGGAGTCCAGGAAGAGACGAGAGCATCTGAGCGAGGAGGACATCTTGAGGAACAAAGCCATCATGGAGAGTCTGAGCAAAGGAGGCAGCCTCATAGAGCAAAACTTCGAGGTGAGTCATGTCTCGAGGCGGGATAATGTTCACATTCTGTCCGCTTGACGTATGCCGGGAGTCGGCACTTTAAAGCAGGGGACCAACGTTTGCCAGCTCATGCACTCCACAACTGTTATTGCGTATTGATCTTCTCTTTGTGAAAGCACCAACTGCCACTTTTAGTATTTCACCTTGGATTTAAAGGGACTTTGGGATTCAGTGCAAAGGTATTTGCAGCAATAATAAGCACCAGATGAAACACTACCTGCTCTGCAGATCAATGTCCTCGCCAAACAATTTTACTTCTGTTCACAAGGTAAACACAGGTCCCGAAACCGTCCCCTTTCAACTGTAACCTCAGGTTAGGAAGTGAGTCTCAGACAAAGTAAACATCACAGTACTCGATGCTCTGTGTGCAGACAGAGGTTGAAGAAACAACATGGACTTTGGTTTATTGAAAAATTCCTGTCTGGTTCTCTTGTTGTTTTTTTTGTTTTGTTTCTGATACAAAAACAGAATGAAAAATGTGATAAACACTTTTGTTTGTGGAGCTCATCATCCCCACCCTCACAAAAAAAAAAAACAATCCACTATGCATTGATTTCACTCTCAGTGCTGCCACCTAGTGGCCAGACCTCCTTCACTGGGACCCACCCACCATCCTTTCTATGCAGTATGTTCCAGAGTCTCAACACTAAGCATAAAGCCGGTCAAACAGTCACGACAAAGGCTCCCAACAGTCAATGGATGCTTTTTAAGTGCTCCGTGTGCTTTGTCTCATCACAATGTCCATCGATGTCTGTCCCTCTGTTTGCTCTTTTGACTCCACTCATGTTTACAGTGGAAAAAAAAATGGGCGGCGTCGATTTGTAAAGGGTTTCTATTTCCATCCAGCTGGAAAGTGATACATGCACAGTGAGTAAGAGGAAAATAACTCGCTGCTGTGTTTACCATGGGCAGGGAGGGTAAGGATGAAGCCTAAAACCCCTGGTGCGGGACCGACATACCAGCAGATCAGGGCCTCTGCAGGCTGTGTGTACTCTGTCCTCTGTGTACTCTGAGCCGAAACACACAGTGAAACAACAAAAACACCTCTGCGATGACCGCGGTGGGGAAATGAAGGACGGCAAAGACATTGTCTCTATTTTGCACAACACATAATGTTTAGTCAGACAAGTGTCTCATCATCATCATTCTAGATTATTCTGCTCTAGTTGCTTTATTTAACTGCGGCTCACACAAGAAGTTCGCTGGTGCAATTCCAATTTCTGAACCTCAATTGTGGAAAAAGAGTTCACTTGGAAAAACAGGACGGAGATCGTCGCAGTTGCAATCCAGAGTCAACAAGAAGAGATTGTTCTGTCTTAAAATAAATGGACGTAGGAGGAGAACGCTCTGTTTGTTCAAGAGGGCCGTCGTTTTCCTCCGGACGCAGACATTGTTTGATGTTGGCATAAAACTCCTAAGTATGTTTATTCGTGTGTCTTGGTGTGTGACTCGGAGTTCTCTTGGGCGATGAGTCACAGTGGATGATTAAACGATCTGGAAAGTTGCCTCAGAGGCATTTCAGGTGAATCTGAGCAGAAAAAAGTGAGATCCGCATTTAAGGCCACTAATTACAGAGTGCTGCATTTTAAATGATGGTGGAAGTTGACTATGTGAAAGACAAGTATTGCTTTTGTGCACTTCAAAGCAAATCTAATGTATCCTGCTTTTAATTAAAAGAGATATTCTATCCGTCAATATGTTGTGGTATGGACTTAACCTTAAAGCTAATATAAAAATCATGGCGGTATCATCCTCCTGGTGCCTCTGTGGTAACGGAGCAAGTTAAGATCGAGATTAGAGATCAAAAAATTTAATGGCACCGCCTACTGACCAATCAGTTCTCTTGGAAAATGACATCACCTTTCCTGAAAGAGTCTGTGGACCTTCTATATGCCTTTTGAACTGTGATTTAAACATGATAGAGGGACTGATTCAATTGCAAGTAAGCAAACTTACCAGTTTTAATCCTGTTTAGTTATTCTGTGATTGCTGTCTGATTCATATATTCCTCGCACGTGTTCAGGATTATGGTTAGTTCTTCCTGAGTGAGGTATGCAGCTCCAAACCTCTCCGTGTTTTGTGATTGGACCTCTGGTGCCAACACCGCCCTTCAATGTGAATGCGCTCATACCTAGAGGGTTGATTTAAAGAGCTTCTAACCAGACATGAAGCCACTTATCCACAACCACAGTTGTTGCACCTAAAGACATCCTGCATGTGTTGAACTTGCTCTGTGAAGCATTATTAAAACTACACAATGTATTTGTATGTACACATGCAGTAATAAGAAGTAAACAGCAATACAAACCAAAGAGATCGTCCACAGCTGTCGACGTTCTTTTGATGAACTGCAGGATTGAAACAGAGAATATTGTGAGTTGTTTACTATGTTCCTGCTGTATTCTGTGGGGATTAGATCAGAGCTGCATAGTAATTCAGTTACCCTGCTTTAGTGAGGCTGAGAGACGTGACTGTGAGTTTAGTGAAGCGTTGGCTCCCTCTAGTGGCCTGTGTTGCACATGCCATTGAAAAAGTCAAGTTCTTTTGACTTCTGTCACTCTGGCAGTTGAGGTTCAGTGTAAACTCCTTTAGTTTTGTCTGCTGTCTGGGTCACGGAGATCTTTTATTTCCCCTGTTGTGACTTTACAGGAGACCCCTGCAGTGGTTTAGTCTGATATCTAACCTTGATGTGTGTTTTTCTTTTCTCTCTCTGCCCTTCAGCCTGCGAGGAGACAATCTCTGACCGCCCCTTCACCCAACACGATATCCTGGGAAGAATACATCACTGCTGACAATGGAAAGTAGGTGTCTTCAAAGAATCCAAATGATGCTGTAATTTCTATTTGTCATTTTAAATAAGTCCCACTCGGGTTTAAATGTAGTTCCCTGACATCAGATGTCACGTCTCTGTTGGAAGCAGTGATGCTGCAGGTTTGTCTTTCTGCTGGAGAACAAGCTGTCGTCTGTTCCTCCGCGAGCTTCCTCCATCGCAAGATGCCGAAATGTTCTGACAGGTTGTCGCCTCTCCTCCCTCAGAGCTCCTCATCTCGGACGAGAGCTCGTCTGCAAGGAGAGCAAGAAGAACTTCAAAGCTACGATAGCCATGAGTCAAGACTTCCCTCTGGGCATTGAATCGTGAGTCTTTTGCTTCAGCTCGGCAGTCGGCTGTTCAGAAACAGCAGCAAAGACTCTCGTGTCATTTAGGCTTTTGCATTTTTGTTTTTGAAATGTGTCTCTTCTTTTGTCTGAGAGCAAACAGACTTCTTTTATTTGTCTTGAGTTACTCCCGTCTGTGACCATCTGTTGGTTTTGTTCCCCCTCAGGTTGTTGAATGTTCTGGAGGTGATCGCACCCTTCAAGCACTTTAATAAACTCAGGGAGTTTGTTCAGATGAAGCTCCCCCCCGGCTTTCCTGTCAAACTCGGTAAGCAAACCAGACCATTTCGTATTTTCCCTCCGACGATCTTTCATCTGAAATATGCAACGGAATGTAGAGATCTATCAGACCTGTGAACGTTTGTGAATTTCAAAGAATCCCTTCGAATGAATAATTTAAATTTAAAACTCTGCTCATGCCTCCCTGCAGACATTCCCGTCTTCCCTACAATCACAGCCACTGTGACATTTCAGGAGTTTCGCTACGACGAGTTCAACGCATCAATTTTTACCATTCCCACCGAGTACAAAGAAGACCCGAGCCGCTTCCCGGACCTTTAACCTCTCAACAGGACACAAACGAACAACAGGGCGACATGATGTTCCCAAACACATCCTAATGCAAAAAGAAGGGCAAAGCAACAGTTTTGGATCGCCCGACCCTGCAAAATGAAACATCCCAGATCATCAGAGGAGATGAATCGGACAGTCGGAGCTCACGCAAGCCGACTGTGTTAGAGAGGTCAACAGCTCTTCGTCTTAAAAGTATTTTGAAATGTTAAGTTGCATTTCTTCTATTGCTTCACACCCCTCAACGTCTCATCAGGGCGTTGGCGTTAAGGTTACATGAGTAACAGTTTCCTCTCTCGGGGTTGTTCTGCAGTAAAAGACAACCAGTTGGGTCGATGCTCTGTACTGAAGTATGTAAGTAATGTGTATAATGGGACTGACCTGTAGGAAACACTGATATTACTGGGTGACACCTTAAAGAGGAATTCTACTTCAGTGCAAAAAATAATAGTTTTTAAGTTTTGTAACTTTACATTGAAGGCCAGTAAAGATGTAAAGTTGTACACAATCAAATACACACCTGATAAGACAGGTGTGTAAGGACGCAGTACTTTTTCAAGTTTCAAGTTTCAAAAAACTTTATTGTCATTCACATTTTCCACGTATTTCACTTCGTCGACATCAGATTTAGACACACTGATGAAATGCCAATTGAAATTCACTAAACTGAATTTAGCTGCTTTTATGAATTAACCACATTAAAGATCCGTTGCACAGAATTCCGCTTCATCGCTCCACGTTTTCTAATCGTACGAGTGCGTGTTCGTATCGATGGAGCGGCGTCACTGATACCGACGCCGCTAAGATCCACTACAGCTTCTCTTCATTCAGTTGAGCTCATGAATGCTCGTGACACTCAACTTTTACGTTTGCAATTTAAAATAATAGACTTACGTTGCGGCGACGCTATAAAAGCTCCAGATTTGTACGGTACCAGTCTCTCTCTTTTGTCCTTTCGAGCGTCAGCGAGTGTAAGTTCGTACGTCCAAGCCTGATGTTTCTTACTTCACCTTTGTAA
Source organism: Macroramphosus scolopax (assembly GCA_901007825.1). Classification (NCBI taxonomy): domain Eukaryota; kingdom Metazoa; phylum Chordata; class Actinopteri; order Syngnathiformes; family Centriscidae; genus Macroramphosus; species Macroramphosus scolopax. Next base: position 49,245 of record CAAKHC010013805.1, on the reverse strand, counting down.
ACTACCAGACAAACGCTTTCAATCCTGAGGGGATTTTTACTGCGAGTAGATGTTAGGGAAGGAATGTTTACAACATTCATGCCATTTTTACAGAAGACAAACAAAACAGGCCTTTCCCCTGCACAACATGTCAAATCTAAAAAACTGTTTCTTGTTTGTCCTAATGAGCTCCTCTACTGGGGGGGGAAGGGTTTTTATGTAGCACCACAAGTTGATCTGGGAGTTAATTGGTTTGTAACATGGTGTGAGTTGCTATTTTTGTACATAGACCTGTGTTGTTTTTAAAGAAAAAATATATATCTTAATTCTCCTGTCGTTTTTACCACATGCAGCTTCATCTGACTCGGTTCCTGTTTTATTGACGAACATCACATTCCTCAGCAACGACTCGTGTGTCACCTCACTGAACTGCTTTACATTTCAGGTCACGCAGCTGAAATTACAACCAGGAGGCAGATTATGCAGTTATATTTTGATTGTTGTTGGATTGTCTGCAGGATGATACAAAAAACTATCAGACCTGGGCAGTCAAATCACTACCGACCTTGTCCTCACAGCAGATACTACATTAAGTATAGTCATGAAATCTTATCAGGACATAGTCTTGGTCATCATGGCCTGACAGCCATTGAAAGTTTCATATCATCAAAATTATGTTTTTATGTTATTAAAGATGGATGTCTCCTTCAGATTTTCCTTTAGAACTGCACAGTGAAACCATAGAATCATTTGTATGGTGCCGGCCAGGGTCATCCTCAACAGTTATTCATAGAAATGGGATGAAAACACTACGGGCACCTCATTCTAACCTTGTATGGTTCAACAGGAACACAATATAAATATTTAATATAAAAATAAATTTAAAAATAAACACTTCTCTCATATAAATATAATCATGAAGGATTGATTGCAGGGCTGCTGCATTAATGTTACACTACATTAGTTGTATCTTACTTAGACTAAGGAGTATGTTCCAGTTAGTGTGTTGTATAATATAGTTGTTTTCTATGGAAAATTGTTCATCCATCTACTTGTCATTTAGAAACCAGAGGCTGAAGTCAAAAGTTCATATACCCCAATTTAACTTGTTATTCATGGGAACCGCAGCCATTAGAGTTGCTGGAGGTGATGCACCCAACTCATCACATCTCCTATAGAATACGTATAGTCAAGACGGGATGTTGGGACAGTAATTTTGTCTCACCGTTGCCAGTCGACAACTGATAACTCCTGTATCTTTACCACCATCAGTATCTTTCTTTCATTGCAGAAACTAAACAAGCACAACAGTTTGACCCAATTTTATTTGTTTCCTTTGGAAAACCTATTGCAGACCAAATATTTCATTGCAACAACACGTTTCAATCTACAGTGATACACTCACAAGGGATTGTAAATAGGAGGGGGGCGGCCGCGACGTGACCGGGTGCATTACATGTAAAGCCCAAATGGTTTCAAAACAAAAAGCATGAAGACGGAGCCGGGTGGTGAGTGACAAACAGTCTGAGAGAGGAAAGGACTCAATCCAGACCGGTAAAATATTTACAAAGAGGATTTCATTGGGAGCTGCTGTGCATCCTACCGTCAAGCAAGATCATGTTTGAACACAAAGGCAACAAAAAGAAAAACAGGATCTTAAAAAAGTACAGCAGTGACACTTAAAAATCACGTCTCTACGGATTCATATTTTAGTCCTTGTTTTGTCAAATCTTTACAAAATTATTTGACTGCTCACCTCCCGCAGCCCCTCCCTCCTTCAATGCGTTTACAGTTAAGACAACGAACCTTTTTTTTTTTCTTTTCTTCTTACTTCGAGTGATCAGGCACAGATACTTTGTTGCCTATATTAAAAATATAAAAGCTGACAGGGGGAAAGATCACATGATCTGCTCGGGGATCTCAGTCGCTCATCTCCATGTCTTCCTGATGGTGGTCGTCTCCATTCAGCTTGGACTTCTTGGCCATTTGGCCCTCTGCTCCCTCGATCTCCTCGTGGCCTTTTGAGGATGAGTCAGAGTCGCTCTTCCTCTCATCATCATCCTCTTCGCCTTCTTTTTCACTGTCATAACCCTGCTCTTCTTCATCGTAATCCCGTGTCACCTGTCACACACCAAAGATGGTTAGTGGATGATGAAAAAAAAAAAAAAAACACTAAGATGATTCAGTCCGCGGAGGATACGTCCGCCAAACAAACCTTTACATCTCCTTTCTCGCTGTCAGACTTGCGATCGCGATCACGCTCTTTTTCTTTCTCTTTGTTCTTCTTCTTACTGTTGGAGCGTTCTCTTTCATCTCTGCTCCGGTCCCTGTCCTCCCTGCGGTCTCTTTCTCTGTCCTTCTCACGCTCCTTGTCCTTCTTTTTCTCCTTCTTGTGGCTGCACACATAAAAACGATAAACTATTTAGTTGCTGTCCTTCCAAAATTGTACTGAACTGTGTTGAACAGCGGGACAACTCACCGTCTGGGCGAAGGAGACCTGGACGGCTTCCTCCTCGGGGATCGAGATGCACTGCGGCTTCGCCTGTGCCTCCTGGGACACAAAATTAAAAAATTGATAACATGAAAGTAACTATCAGTAGATCTTGAAAGACATCATTCAATTCCCTTCATACTAGGATTGGAGCTCTGCTACCGTGTGAGTATATCAGAGCATCACATTAAATCTAATCACACTCTTCCAGGAATACTTGCCGGCTGATGCTGCGGGACCTCCTGGCGCTGCTGTAGCTCTTGGGTGGAGTCTTTGACCTTTTCTTAGACTTTTCCTCCTTTCTTCTATCCCTGTTCAAGACAAGAGCACGGTCAATAACATCAAGGAACAGCAGCACTATATCGGAAACAAGGAGCTATGACTGCATGCATACCCAAAAAAATCAGCTGACAGCTGCTTCATGTCACTGCTTTTGCTAAGCATCGTGTATTCAAAAAGACAGCCGCAATGATGATGTAGAAATAATAAATTCAATTACAAGTCCGTTTTTGCAGCCATAGCAGTGGACAATACAGTCAGCAAGCTTCCCTTCAATGAAAATACAAGTCAGGTATTTTGGTTCCTAGTACAGGGGAGGAGATTCTGACCTAGATCTACTGCGGCGGCTTCTATCTCGGGAGTGGGACCTCCTCCTTCGTGGGCTCTTGGACCTCCTCCTGCTCCTTGAATGGGACCTCCGTCGAGACCTGCTTTTAGAACGCCTGCAAGGATTCAGAAGTAATATGTAGTTACTTCCAGAATGGATTTAATTGTTCATGTCTCGTATGTGTACAGACAGCTAATTATGTATCTAACGTGCTGTTGCCAAAGCAGAGGAAGCTGGTTTTTACCTGTGTCTTGAGCGAGATCTGGACCGCCTGCGCCGAGAACGCGAACAGGACCGGGAATGTTTACGCTTGTCATCTTTCTTACCTGTAAACACAATGAAAAATGTTAAAATATCTGCAAAATATCAGAGCATAATTACTACACAGCTGTTAAATATAATTCAGGTCAACTCACTCAGGACACGTTGACATGTATAATAAACTTCTACATAAGAATGTCAATCTCAAAATAGCAAAACTATTTCACGACAACCAGCAAGAAAACTCAAAAAATTCATCTTCAAAATAGTTTTTTTTTGGAAAATCATTACGTTTACAGGAAGCACAAGATGCCATTGTTATTCTTTACTGCCCCCTGGTGGCTGGAAGTTTGGAAATTACTTTTCAGCAGACTATATCTATGAGCAGAGCACATATTCAAAAAAGGTTAATATTATAGCCACTAACGTTCATTTAATTGTGAGATGCCAAATTCATGATTAGGAGTATTATTCAAATAATTGTGTAACCCTAGATAACACACAATACGACACACACGTTTCACAGGTGGTAATAAATAAATGATAGTGTGGTATACACAAAGACACGGTCCCTTGACTTGACACAACCTGCAGGGGATAAGAAGAAACAGAACTCACTTCCTGGTTCAATGGCTGCAGAAATGAGGGACTGGGCCTCTCGGACTCGCTTCATGGCCTCTTCAATTTCCTTGTTGGAGGCATCGCTCTTCAAACCTGGATTTAAGTTCAGTCCGGCCGCTAATGGGTTCAATCTGCAAGTGCCATCAATTATTTAGATTTTTCTCAACAAACAAAATAAATAAAATATGAGCCGACCGACTTGTGTAGTTTCATGTTTCTTACTTGGGGTCCATGGATTGCATGAGTTTCAGGAAGTCTGCAGATAGCGCCTGAAAGAGAGATGATGAGGATATCGATGATACATTTGGTTCAGAAATACTTCGACAATGATTGCAACTGAGCAAGTCCTCACCTGGGGGTTCATGTTAGCTCCCGACATCCCCATCGCAGCCATCTGCTCCATGTTTGGAGCCCCAAGACCTCCAAATGGCGTTCCTCCCATCTAAAACAACAGACAGACATTTAAAAAAGGTGCCATACCTCACCTCGATCACCAGGGAGCATTTGGTTTTTCTTGTTCTTTTCCTGTTTTGTATCTCTCATGCAAGCACATGTGGATGAGTGTGCACATGACTGACAGTATACATTCCTGCAAATGGCTTCATGCTAAGTTTCTGCGACAGTGAGGAAGAAGATTGAAAAAACGAAGATGGATTTCAGAAGAGAATTTGGTAAAACTTTCACTTTGCTGATTTACTGCATTTCACAGATACGTCAGCTGTGAAGATTCTCGTAGGGACTGACATGAAAATATATGTTAATACTTCTTGCATGCTTTGAAAAATTACACCGAGAGATCAGAAGTGCAAGTAAAGGTTAAAATTAAAAGCTTTCCGTTACTGTAGCACCTTCACAGCAGTCAGTGCTGTTACAGTTGATACATTCTGATAAGCTTCCCAGACAAATTGATTACAAGAACTCACCGAAGCCAAAGGATTGGGTGTTGGAAGAAGGCCTCCCCCAGGCATCATTCCTGCCACGGCATTGGCTGGAGCCAGCAGCGACATTGCTTTAGATTCATCAGGAATGACTCCTGGAGAAAAATGACAGAATTTCAGTACATGCTGCAAGCAAACACGGACAACACTCAGACAAGACTTGCAGACAAGCCATCTCAGTCTAACTACTCTGTAGCAAAAACCAAAAAATAATCCACTTTTTGTCTTGTCTGTAAATCTTGATCCCTGACTTTTTGTTGTGAAAGTATGATTGATTGTAGGATTAGCAGCTATGAGTTGAAAAGTCACAATACACACTGTGGTCAACACTGCCAAGATTTTTATCACCTGTACTTGATTTTTAAGTCATGAACCAAACGTAAGCAAGCACAGCCAGTTGTCCCGTGGGATGTGCTCTCAACTTTCATTAGATGTTTTATGAGCAAGCGACTCGCGCCGGCTGCTTCGCTATAAAGCACACAAAAACATTGAGATACAGAAAACAAAGTTCATGATTTGGGTGTAGACAGAGGGGAACATTTCAACATCACTTACCATTACCAATACAAAAACAGAAAAGGTTTAGTCATATTACCTTTTCTGGGCTTTTGTTGGTAGTTACTTTGTATAATTCCACCACACAATAAACTTATTTGGCAACCAGATATTGTACTGCTAATTGAAATACAGCACTGCTAAGATTAGCCAACAATATGTCAACAACACTAAACAATGTCAAAGCTAAACTGCGCTAAACAGTTAATGGGCTATCGCCAGCAAAAGCCATAACATCATTACACATGTGCCCAAAGCTGAAGAAAACCAAACAGTAAATCAAAGAGAAAATCTTATGGAGGAGATCATCCATGGTTGTGCAATCTGAAAACAGGCTATATTTAATCAGACATGTTTCAATTTTAAGGAGAGACACACACACACACCCCACACACAAACACACAACAGAAAGGACACTTGAGAAACAGGATAAGGCTGCAGAAGACAAAACTGTTGGTGGCATTTTCAGCAGGGCCTGGTATATAGGGCTGGCTGAACCAGGAAAAAGAACTGTAAAACACAACAACAAAAGAAACACCACTGTTAAACGTGAGATTCACTCAACCCTTTCAGAGTCATGTGTGGAGAGGGTCAATAAAAAAATGCATTTTACTGCAACATCAAGCAGAGGCTTACATCTAAGTCTATCTCTTGTGTGTTAGTGCAAATTCGGGAATATGAGGTGTAAAATGTTGCAAGGGCTTGGCACATGAAGCAGGTAAAAGCCAACGGCAGTTTCAGCGCTTATCAAGATTGCTAATTACACACTCATTAGCTGCTACAAAATTTGCTGAAAATAACTGTAATTGATGGCACACACCTTCAAAACCATCTGAGCATGCACAGCTGATTACTTGATCTATGTTGCATGCTGTGTGTTTGGTGCAGGGATGTCCCGATCATACTAGTTTGGGCTCCTAACATCAGAAATCCTCCAGTATCAAATCCTGATCAAGTATTTATTTTTTTCCTTTATGATAGTTGCACGGTACAAACGTTTTCTAAAAAAGGCAACATTGCATTTTTTAAAGCTCTGCATCGAAAAACCAAAGCCAGAAAATGTACTGTCCATGGATACCACGCGAGTGTTTTGGTGATGGTTGGTCTCCTGACACGGCTTTTTTTGACACGCTGTGTCTGAAGTCACCTCCCTTGTTCACTATTCCCCGCAACGTCAATCTTTGTAAGGTTATATGGCTTTACTTTACGATACATGCTGCCAATGTGAAAATCATAACATGCAACTGTTGCATGCCTTTAAATGATTAAAAGGTTAAAGATAAACAACCGATCAGGAGTTGGTCCAGCTCTGACAATTAATAATGAAAGGCCTTAATTAGCCTAAATACTGATCGAACAGATCAGCTCGGGGCATCCCTAGTATTGTGCAAGCCTACTAATAGAAATATTTTTACTGACGACATAAATCCTGCAGACATGTAAGGAATTGAGATTGCCCAGCTCCCTCTCCCCCAACCCTGATTTATGCTTTAAGCATTGTGTGGCTATTTTTTAAGAAAAGATGCCTTGAATAGAGAGAAAAAAATAAGAGTTAATATTTTACTGCAGAACAAGAGAGAGAAGGGGATGCGAGCCTGGTGCCATTATTTTTTCTAATCTCCTGATGGCAGCAGAGGACCACTTTCAGCCAGCAAGGAAGGGACTCTCTGCAAATGACTTGTCCACTATGAAAACCACAACACAAATAACAGAGAGAGAAGTTTACAGCTAGATTGTGAGACATGGACACAAATGTTCAATTCCCTTTTACATAGCTAGAAATGCCAAGCACTGAAAAGCTTAGCTTACTTTGCTTGGTCGTAAAAACTCACAATAGTATTTGCAAATCTATCAAATACACCTAAAAATTGTGATGCATGTTTAGAGATAGCCATGTGAGTGAGACAAAGTGAGAGTAAGACACCCACCTTCAGCAAACGGGACCACAATCAAGGCTCTGTCCACGAAGACTGTGTTCGTCAGGTGTTGAGAAACCCCCACCGATTCAGACTCAAGGAACTTTACAAAACAGACACGTGAAGTCACAGGCAAGGGAGAGTCACTGGAAAAAAATACAGATATGTTGTGCAAAGAATACAAACAAGGACACCCTATATGCCTTTTCAAACTGTTACGTCTGTGTCCACAGGGACAACTAAGTTAATGAGCCGATCACTCATGTTTCTCCCACTGCTTGTATGAACTGTTTCTATACAGTTACACTTTTATCTTGCCTGGAGGGCAATCTACGACATGTCCTACCTGCAGAGTAGGCCAGATGTTTTTCAACAGGAGAAAATATGAAGCAGAAAACAATTATTTCCTACAATAGTCAAGTCAGGGTACAGCAGCAATGTTTTGTTTTGTTTTTTTAAACTTGCCTGGTCAGCAGAAAATTACTTGAACAAGGTCAAACGTTGTATTTGCCACTATACTGTACATGATGTATATATTTTCGTAAGTACTGCACGTTCATCTCTCATCAGAGATGAAAAGGAAAGCAAGAACGCTCACTCCATACCTACAACAATATGTTCAGTAAGTATTTTTAACAATTGCCGGATGCCACAAGTGAGTTACTAAATGTACTACTCTTGCATAGCATTTTACTTTCCCTGGGCAATTGGGTAACTCTTACTGTTGAGAGATGTTATATTTAGATTAACCATATTTTTTAAAATGTTCTTATCTGCTCTTCACTGTTACATCCAAGACTAACATATATATGGCTCAAATAATAATTTCCCCAAATTAATAGATTAATAGTTACAGCCATGGAAGGTCAAAGTAAGTGAATAATGAACCTCAGTTAATTTAAACAATTAATTTAATTCACATTTCATAACTGATTATTATTTCGTCTAATAGTCTTGATAAGTCGACCATGCACTAGACAATTGACTTTGAGTTAATGAAATATAGCTTTTTTTATATTGAAACAACTAATGTTAATAGTATATTCATATTTGTTACTTGTACGGTAAGGTTACAACTAACCATTACTGAAATGCTTATTGAGGTTGTTTTGTTTAATGTGACGCATGTAGGAGAGAGGGTGGTTATATCTGGTCTAAATCACGCAAACATATAACAGAAATAAGGGAACATCATGGACATCCTGCGGGAACGCACTGATGCATCCGCCGAAGACGCGGCAAGATGCTAGCAATAGCATCAACGATAGTTATTGATGAGGCCTGCTGAACAGCACAGGCCCCAGGAGGAGCCTGGCGAGAGCTGCGATAGCGATGAAAGAAGCTAGTTTACTACTAGTTCAAAAATACTCACTCAGGTGGAAACAGTTTGAGCTCTTCTATATTCCCAAGGAATCCAAACAGAGTCCTCATTTGTTCGGACGTTGTGCTCGGGGAGACATTTGTCACCTGAATAACGTGCGTGTTGGAATTCATTTTCGCGAGTGCTAATCAAGCTAGCCAGCTATATGCTTGCAAACGTGCCTGAATTTAAGCCAAAAATCGAGCCAGGTAGCGTTTAAAATGAGAAAAACATCATGCAAATAGAAAAACTAGCATATTTTGTGTACAATCAATTCGGTTATCTACGACAAAGACAGCAGCTTCGAGCTCAGGGCAACAATGCCTCTGCCGAAAATGTCGTGAGACGGGGATGGTGCTTTCACGTACCGCTAATAACCTTGTACTTAAAGCATTTACCGTAGCACACACAAACGATAGGTTAAATAATGAATATGGTCTTGATATCGATGGAGGGCGGACACAGATGCTTTACTGAGATTGATATCATCTTAATTTTGTAACAATATAACAAAACTGTGTTACTATTAAAGTCTGACATATAATAACTGCGCTTCATTCCACATGCTATGCTTTGCTAAACTTGTCTTCAATTAATATATATTTGTCATTATTTCGTAGGTATTCCCCTGTACTTGTTATAAATACCCATATCACATATACCTACATATATTTTGATCATTCATATGTGATGCTTTCATTGTCAGTTGTGTTGTTATTGTCCCTTTTTAAAGCGAGCAAAGAGCTCACGAACATGGATAAATAAGATTGTCTCAATCTCCACACATACACCAGTTTGCTTAATGACATCCAAACATCCAAGTGAAGTAATAAAGAGCAAAAAGGGACTTCACCATTCAAAACATTGTTTCCGTTAGTATCACAAAATAGAAAATAACATTGGTCAAAGGAAAAACAAATATCTTAAGAGTGAAAGTTTCATCCAGATTTGAGTTGCTCTTATTTTAAAATGATTTGGTTTTCCAATAGTCTTTAAACACAGCGCGATTCGGAATACGGCTGACGCAGAGTGGGTGTGGTCAAGGTTGTGTCACAGTTGTCTTGATCGGTTCAGTCGGCTAGCTTGGGGTTTCTCCAGCAAACCTTAATCCCTGTTGGTTCTCGAAATAACAAAGTCACGCAATCTCCGCTTTGGGTTTGAAACGGAAACGGTATGCACATTTACATCACCAAATTTGAGACGATTAAAGGGTACTTTGCCTCGTGTGTGCGTTAAACAAACGTAAATTTACTGGGCGACCCATATTTAAGCGCCTTTCGTTGCTAACTAGCATCTCCAGTATCCAGCTTGTCAACAGGTCGTTGGAGTGCGAACGTGATAGTGTATTAATAGTGTATTAATGATACGGTATCGGTGCATGCTATTGTACTTGTAGTGTTGGCAAAACAACCCGCCGAAGTTCTTTTCCGCACTCAAATCCTCCAACAAGCTGTCAAGATGAAACTGCAGAGAGCTACGACATGACACGAGAAAGGCAAGTGTATGAAACGTTACGTCCTAATTTCCTGCAATGGTAAATTGTAATTTTCATCTAACTAAAAATGCCACATATGGTTACGGCTCTCATGTGATAATTAAACGGTTTCTTTGCCACATGATGGCAAACTGTTAATCTTTGGACTCACTGTTAGTTGAGCAGAACAATTACATTTTAGTGCATTCCTGTGTTTTATGGTGCTGCAGCCCTGCAAATGTTGACCTGAAGACATGGAGCTAGCAGAGTCTACCCAAATGATATGGTTAAACACAGCATACAGGCAAGAGACTAACTAATGGAGGTTAATAAAACATACTTGAAATATTATTTTAACGTTTAGAGAAGTACAAAACACACTAAAAACATTTCACATTGAACTGAATAATATAATCTGTCGAATTTGGACATCCACATTTATACACTATAATGAAAGCAAAACATTAAAAGCTAAAGGCAGTTTGATTAATTTCCTGTCACTCTCTTCCATAAATGAGCTCCTAACTGTCCTTTAAAAGATGCTTTTGTCTACTCTGTATTAATTGTTACTTTTGTTCCACTGTGTGGCACCAAGTTTTTGTAATTTAAAACATCATTAAACAGAGAATAATTAAAGTAGCTATGTTTTTTTTGTTATAAATACCAATGATCATTCATTTAATGTCTAGGTAGCATGAAGATTGCCATTGCAGGAATTTCAATACTTTAATTTTTTTTTTGGTGTAATATACTCATACAACCCCATGGCCCAAACTAAAGTGAGTATTTGTCTCTTGCAGGAACATGTTGGAAACTAATTCACAATGAGCCCTGAACTGAAAGGACACAAAATGCTGACTGTTTTGCCTTTTACGCCTCCATTCTCATGACATGAACATGCAGATATGGGCATCCTAAGATTGGCAGGCAGAATCATGGGTAGGATCAGTACTTTCAGGTCCTATCAGTTTGTGCTTCTCCTGGCTGCTGCACTTGCTGTTGTAGCTTTTTACTACTTTGGCTCCGAGAGGCAGAACTTCTCCAGCACCACAAAGAGGATCAAGCAGACACATGTGAGCCACAACACCAACAGAAATGATGCAGACTTATCTGTAGACACCCAGCTATCGCACCTGGCCAGATCGGACGAGGAAGAGCAGGTTGCAGGAGGAGAAAGTGATAGTTTCAGATCCAGAAAAAGGGATGGTGTGTCAATTGACCAACGCTACCATGTACTCATGATGTTCACTAAAGTGGACAAAAGCCGAAGCCTGCAGGACAAGTTCAGGGTGGCCATGCTGTCTTTGGCGAAGCACGGGCACTTCCTGGAAGGAGAGGTGCTGGTACTTAATTTTGTGAGTGATCCAGCCAGCCAAGAACTAGGAGAGAAGATGCTGCAGGAATTTCTCCTAGATGCCACGTTCAAGTATGAGGTAGGCAACTTGGATCCCCTTGAGCTTTACAGATTGCCCTCTGGGTTACCTTTTTTTAATTAATTAATTAATTAAAACCAAAATATAAACATTTCTGTCGCTGCAACTTCACATACCCAGCCGTATTATATAGGCTGTTATTGGTCATATGTGGTATAGTAATTAAACACATGGGGGCAGTGTTGACCAGCCAAACTCATCCGTCCTTGTGGGGATGTCCCTCCCATACCGTTCTGTCTGCTAAGAGCAAGGCTTATGTCCTCTCCCTATCTCTCGGCGTCATGCAGAGTTTTGACCTGTTTTTCGTCTTTTATATGTTTCAAAGGGCACAAAAACATGCATTAAAAAATGACATGTCATCCCATCACCTCCTCAGCAACCAAGCATTTCTTCCCAGTTGTGTCTCATCTACAACATCTGCTGTATTAGCTAAGAATTCTTCCATATCAATTTTGGATGGGGACAGAGGGGTAGCTCAGCTTGGTTTTGTAGGAGTTTTTGAGCCAGCAGGTCAGATCACTCCTTGTTCGTTTCACCCCCTGTACCCAGATTTGTCCAGGAGCACAGCTGATGTGTGTCAACCAGCTGTGAGACCTGCTGTCCAGACTGCACTTGATTTAAATGTGTGTCAGTGAATGCATGATTCAGAACCAGAGTGTTACTGTGGAGATGCAGTGTAAAATATCATAATATTCTAATGTCTAACTGAGGCTGTTATGTTATTATTCGTTTTTACTGTGTTCTCATGATGCATTGTGGTTCTATTATACCCGGTAGTTCTATTATACTTGGGCCAATAAACGCCGCCGGTTATATTGGCCGGGTATATCAGGTACACCTGTTGAACTGCCTGTTACCAAAAGTGTCTAAATAGTCATGTGGCAGAAACTGGGGTTTGGTCTATTTGCAGTTTTGCTCGTCCGGTCCAGTCTGCGATCTTGAATCAGTTTTATTTTCCGCGAAACTGGCTGAGTAGGCATTTGTCATTAGGAGACCTGCTGGCGAATTAAAAAGGAGCCTATAACTGTGCCACTGGCGCCACGGCACAACTTCAACTAATATTGCTTTAGCAATAAGCAAAATGATAACATGATTAGCATAATATTATGTGTGATTATACCCAGACTAAAAGAGCCACTGTCTGACTGGCCGTGAGCTATTTTCTGCCAAGCCAAGGCGACAACAGGAAGAATATATAATTTCAGTGGAGGTGGGAGGGGTGAAGATGCACCCGATGCACGTTGTGTTTGTTGAAAGTTCATGTTGCTTTTTTTAGGAGTTGATGAAAAGACAAAATGGGAGTTAACTCAAACTAATGACAAGGCTACATTTTTAATTTGAAGCCTACGTGATGTGAGACAAAATTATTGAAGAGGTAATTTTCTGTAAAATGATCGGTCCGACAGAAAGTTAGAAGCAACAGAATGTCTTTCTAATGTGCTGTTCATGTCTGTCAGTAGTCTAGTAGACCCAGAGGAAGGTTTGCCTCTCAGAAGCGGAGCACTTGTGGTGACTGTCGGTCTGAAGTGTAGCAAGATACTGTCTGTCAGCAACAACCTACAGTCTCCCAGGAAGTTCCACTGGGAGCTGCTGCTGTGTGATATGTGACACCTCGTGGTAAAATATGGTATTCCAGTGCAGAGTTTAGCTTAAAATGTTCTAACCGGTTTGATACTGACACCACTTTTGTGACAACCAGATGGTAAGGTCAGAATTCGGCAACATGAAGGCATGGATGCATCCTGGCTTCCATCAACAGTTCAGGCTGCTGCTGGTGGGGCAATGATGGGGGGATATTTTCTTGGAACACCTTGGACCCTTCGGTACCAATTAAGCATAGTTTAAATGCGACAGTCGACCGGAGATATCTTATACCTTATCAGTTCACATGTTTATCTTTTGTCTATGATGACCTAGATTTGGCGAATGATATCCTCAATGCTGCTGTATAATTCTGTCTGTGTTTAGTTCATATTGGCTTAGAAAAACGAGTTTTCTGAACTCTGATACAAGTTTTTAATGAAAGTCACATGCTTCATGGAATCAAACTGTGCCCCGTTTTGTACCTGCAGACTGTTGCCCCAGTGGTTTCATCCGTGTCAGGGTATCATTCCACACTGCTGGTTTTAAGCATGAATTGGAGATAATGAATTATGAAATATTGTGCTTCCATTAATGACATAGTTACAGCCACTGTTCCCTCTGTCTCTCCTTCGTGCAAGTTCACAGGCATATATAGGGGTCCTACCGAAGTCACGGACCGGTCAGGGAGTCCCTGTGGCGGACCGAGACACTGGATATGATCATGTTGACATCCTTGGGCTCATTCTAATTAATTATTTATCTAAAAGAAGCACAAGGCTGAGACGGTTGTTATGAAACAGTTTAACCTCATCACTTCCTAACAAATTCAGTGAACCAATTATCATTTGCAACAAACAGCCCACGGAGTGCCATCGCCCCGGCGGCTGTTCTCATTACCGCCGACCGTCACTCACAGTGTCGATGACTCAAGTCATTGAGTCTGTGTGCCGTGTAGAATGGCTGAACGGGAATTCAACATATCTTATAGTGGTCCATTGGTTCCTCTGTCTTGACTTGGATTGACAGTGGGTTTGTCTTAATGGAAACAAGTGAAGTTCATCAGATTTTGGGAAATATTACTTATTCTCTAGCTGCTAAATGTTTTATGTGCCATTACATCAGAGTACAGTACACACAACAATCCAGGAAGGCACAGATTTCCACAGATGATCCAAATTGGAGGGATTATCACAATAAACCAGAAGCGCAACTAATTGTACCATTTGTCTCAAACAGCAGTGTGTTTACTGCATCCATATATCTGCCAGCTCTACACGGTGTTAATGAATTGTAAATTGTATTAGTGTTATAAAATGCTCTTTGTTGATCCCCATCCAGGTGCTGTTTCATGATGTGGCAGCCCTCACACAGAAGCTGTTCCCTATTGTGGAGGCCATGCAGAAGTACTTCAGCGCCGGCTCTGGCGCTTATTACAGCGACGCTATCTTCTTCCTGTCTGTGGCCATGCACCACATCATGCCTGAAAGTAAGAACAGCTTGATTTCTCACGCTTCTCAGTTATGAAACTACTGATTTGGTATTGGTGTTAGTGAGCTGTACCGCTGACTGTCTGTCCATCTTCGTTGTGGTAGGTTCAGGAAATGAAACCCCAGATAGGCTCATGTGTTAACAGTAAGTAGACAATGTCGGTGCACAGGTGGTTTAGATGCTTCAGCATGGGTGATGCAGCAGATGTAAGGCTGCTCAATGTTTGTAAGAGAAAGACGTATAAAAAGTAATCTATGTGAAGAACTGCATATTTTAAGTAAATGTCTTTGCAAAACTTCTGAAGTTCACCCAGACGCTCACTTCCTCCATCTCGGCACTGCTTGTGCACAGCTAGAAAAAGGGAGCACGGGAAGGTATCTAAAAGACCCGTGGCAGGCTGCAGAGACCCTGGGGAGTTCGGCAGGAAGGATGTGGTCTGTCGCTGCTGCTCACATTAGTGTCCTCTGTGTTGATGCTGCCTGATGGCAGCGATCTCCTCCCTCCTTCACTGTTGTGATTCATTTCGGTGGGTGTGCTCCGCGGGACGCCACAAATCAACTGACCCATTAAGGTCTGAATCGATCGTGACTGGAGGTGCACATATGAAACATGAAGTCTCTGGAGTCCAGCTGGAGGTTTCTTCATTGTTTCTCAGGTCACACAGTGGTACTATATAATTGTTAGGATGATCAAATACTTCTGGCTTTGAATTTCATATAGGTAGTAGTTTAGGCTTAAAACATGATATAAATGATGGGGGGAAATATCAGTCCTGAATATTAGTCCCTTAGATGGCCTTTAAGGTCTTCTTATATCACATTAAGTGGGAATTTCACTTTAAGCACATAAGAGGGAAACTGGGGATGAAACAGATTATAATTCCTGCCCCCCAAGAGACCAAAGGAAGAATAGAATAAAACACACATACATTTAATTATATTTACCAATGTCTGTGTTCTAGTTTCATTTCAGCTCTGTGTGAGAATCTCTTGTGAGTTATGCTGTTGGCCTTTTCTCTTTGCGGCGGTCTCATCATCGCTCTCGCACAATAAAAATGTCACAAATCCTTTCGATCTTTTCTGGGTGATCTCAAACTCCCTTGTTCAGCACTGCATCACAGTGATGTTGCCCAAACAAACTGATCTTCGCAGGGCAATGATCTTGAAAATCCTCCAGCTGAGCCCTCGGATGTTGAACCGTTGTTAACACTCGACAGTCTGTTTTGTATTCAACAGATTCATACCGGCTTGCTGGTGCAATATCATTTGAAATCTTACTGATGGTAGTATTGTCAAACCATGAACAATCCCTCCATGCATAGTATTTCATTGTAAGACAGCCATCTACCATGCATCACAACACATTTATAGCCATAAAGGAAAGTAGCACACTTGTCTGTTAGTTTTTTTAAGCAAGTTTGGAAGAAAGTCACAGCAACAAGCTTAAAAAGAACATTTCCTTTGTAGAATTGATTCCAAGAAGAGGACTGTTTTCCAAACAGTCCATCATGAGGCGATGGGAAATTAAATTGCGCAATGGAAATCCATCGTAATTGATGACGGGGTTCCTAGGAAACGCTGTTTTTGATGGGGATGTGTTCCATGTTTGTTCATCCTCGTCTCTCTAGAGGAATCAACATGTAGGGACTTGAGTCTCTGCTACAACCTTGGTCTTTATTTTCCATCTGTCAATGCCACATTTGGGGATGACTCCAAACTCTCCATCAATAAGAACTCAGGGAAGGTATGCAAACTGTTTATAGAGTCACATTTCTGTGCACAGACCGTTGGTTTAAGTTTGGGGTAAAACTCTTCACTGTCATATAGTTGGCTGCTCAGAGTGTTTTTTTAAAGCTGTACAAAATGCCTGATGCTGACACCCTAAAGGACACCTTGTATTTCTCTCCAGACCCAATAACGAAGCCCTGAATGCTACTCTAGTGGATTTATCGGTATAAGAGGGTAATGAATGGCAGAGTGGACAAGAGCTTTATATAAATGACTTGACTTCTCCTCACTAGCAAGCAGGTGGAAACAGCAGTGAAAAACAAATCAGCTACCTGAAACAAATTCTTTATATATTTTATAGATATATTTAGTCGTTGTCCTCGTACAGAGCCAGTGTTTTGTTACCTTGGAGTCAACGGTGTCTTAAGGTCTTTTCCCATCATTGTTTCCTAGTCAACCACAGTTCGGTTCACTTCAGGTGACAAAGGAGTCTGACTCAAGATAGGACCTTATATAGGAAGCTGAACAAAACACACTGCGTTGTGATTTAAAACGGACGTCGTCGCTTGGCAGATGCAGCTCTGTTGCTCACTAGCCTGGAGGAGCAGGACACACATCCACCTTTTAAATGTGGTCAAACAAAATGAGACCGAAATAGGATTCATGTGATCTACTTCAAACAAATCAGTGCCGTGATGTTTCCAGTGAATGTCGGTAAAAGCAGAAAACAATGACCCAACAAATCGGTTTTAAGTGCTCACATCAAGGCAGATATTAGGGCTTAATGACAGTGACCTACTTTCATCCTGAGCGTCAGCGTCTTTGTGGAGTTGTTGTTGTCGCTGAGTTAAGGTGTAGTTAAATAGGACTATCTGCTGTGATCACGGCCGTCGGGCAAGTTCTAAGCCACCGTAATGACATTATTTCTCCAATAAAAGGTGCAACAGTCTGACAGCTTGCCTGTGACCAGCACAGCGGCGGAAATAATAAGACAAGATTGAATGAATGGATTTTTGTGGGGGGGCAGTCACAATAATATCATTACATGCTGGGGAAAGAAAGCCCCCAACCACTCAGCCCTACTTTCACCCTGACAGGACTTTGTGTTGGTCCAACATCAAACCCACCTGATCACAATGTTGTAACAATTTAACACCCCCCTTCCTGTTATACGCCCTCTAGTTAAGCACTGTCAGTGCAAAGGAAAAACAGCGCTGACCACTCCGATTACTCGTCAAAGCCCCTCTCTGTTGGCATAGTACATGAAAGCATTGTGACGGGCCACTTCCGTGTTTGGAGAGCACAGAAAACAGGTTGCTGCTCCTTGCTGGGTTTTTCTTTCTCGGTCACTGGTTTCAACATAAACCGAGATTTTAAAATCTTTGCTGCAGGAACATTTAATCCATCCACGATCCCCATACGGTTGTACCCTGTACTGCTTTGGACGTTTTAGCTCTTCTGTGTTCAGACAGAACACTTCAGCTAAAGTATTTTTATTGACTATATCCATCATATTTACTCATTCTGCATGCTGTGTTGCTACTAAGTATTTACTGCTCTGAAAGTAGAAGACCTGATCTCTTCTGTAACTCTCCAACAGACACATGTGAAATGTTCTCATCACTGCGGTAGTCGTGACGTGTCCGTGGCAACCTTCCCGAGTATTTTCCATCCTTTCATTTCCATACCAACAAGGCAAAACATAGGAAGTTGAAACAATGAACAGATGAAGACCTGCATATCCTGGGTACAGCTCTATTCACAAACAACATGCAGTGGTCATCATTTACCGACTGTTTGCTCAAGGCTGTCAAATGTGCACGTAACTTTCTTTTTGTGGACGTTTTCAAGGAGTTTCCCTCGTGTAAACAGTTTACGTCTGCGCTGAACAATTTTAAGGACTCGCTCCTCAGAAATGTTGCCAGCGTTAACTGTTATTCCCCGCAGGATTCCCGTTTGCGGGGTTGAATGTATAATGTAGGAACTGATTACAGTCATTCATCTAACTAAAAGATTCATTCAAATTGCTTAAACAGACTTTTTTTTCAGCAAGCAGAACAGAATTGCTATTAAAAACGTGATGCATTGGGTGATCATCACTAGTCACAGTTTTTGATATAGTTTGATGTTGCATATCAATTTGGCGTCACTGTAGTGATGTTGGGCTGATCTTCTTTCAGGTCTGACACGGATCGTGCAGCTCGACCTGGACCTGAAATACAGGACCAACATCAGGGACCTCTTCCAAGAATTTGATCGCTTCACTCCAGGAGCAGTGATAGGCATCACCAGAGAGATGCAGCCAGTCTACAGGTAGGCCACATGTCTCTGGAGACTCTGGCTTTTAGATCTACTTAAGCCTTGGAGATACGTCTCAGGTTCATAGTACTCTTTCTTATTCTTTACTTAGATGTGTCCTTTTGTTTGCCCATCTCTCTGTCTCTCTCTGTCTTCCTCTCCAATATAATCTGACTCACTTATTTAAATCCCAGATTGATTTAAGTTTTTATGGTCCTCACTTGCTTGTTCACTCATCTTTCTCTCTCACAACTTCTAAGTGAGAAAGAGCTTCAGAAGTCAGACTGTGATTCACAAGAACCTCCAGAGTGTTACCAGTCTGTCCCAACTACAAGTAACAAGTAAAGTTGGAATGCAACCAAAACAATCAGGGACTTTTCTGATGGTCCGTGAAATGACATTAAGAAATCGCAGACTTGTGCTGAAATTCAAAACTAGTTTACCAAATACAATAACAGTAGGCTATAATAAAACCCAATAACCAGAATGATTACGTGCTGTCTATATTGAACCATGTGGATCTGCATCACACCTGAAACCTGTGCTTGGTAGGAGTGTAACGGTTCGCAAGATCCGCAGAACGGTTCAATTTCAATACACCAAGAAAGCAGAAATGACAGAAAAATGTTGTGCGTACGTGCCCGTGTGTACACAAGCTACTCCGACATTCAAGCTCTTTGTTCCTTACAGATTTTCCCATCCCTCGTCAAGACAGCAAAACAAACCTAGACAATGCCTAAACCACTTCACTGTTTTCCACCCAGACACAACATCAAAGAAACGCTCGCTTGTGCTTGAGCGTGTGCGTGTGCATGTGTGTGTGTGTGTGTTATTTAAGAGTAAGGACATGAAGTCCTTTTTAAACGTAACCAGAATACAGGCACCATACATATACAGTGTCATGATTTGCTGGATGACAAGGTTGTCAGTTTATTAAAGATATGAAATAGGTTTTGTCGTCCCCGTGTATGTCAGACAGTAAAGCTAGCTCTGCACAACGACAAACGCTGATGTCAGGTTGCTTGCCTAAGTAGTTTTAGAAGTGGAGCCATCGCTTTCCTGGCAGGATCCTGTTGGCACCAGCGTCTCCAAACAGATCTCTATCAGCTCTGCCACTGTAGCACCACCACCACTCTGTATTGTACTGGACTCGGGATTCCCCTGCTAATGTTGCTCCTGTGTGGCCAGACATGCATTTAAAACACTTGCTACCATGCACAAAGCCATGTGCACCTTTGATCTTATGCAATGTTGTGTCGGTGGGCTCCTCTCTTTCGTTGGAAATCCAAAATGTTCCAACACCAAAGCTGCAGGATGTGGCTTCAAATTACTTGAGAAAGAAATCTGATATTGACTTCCTACCCACACTTGTTAGCGAACGAACGGAGGATTCTGTAATATTCATATTCTGAAACATTGTGTGCAGCCTCTCTACCTGACTGCTTTCCTGTTTTCAATTGAGGAGGCTCTCAGCTTCCACTCTGTGTGAGTGCTAATGGACGGACTACTATGTGCAGGGGAACGCGTCGTCCCACAAGCAGCATTCAGAGCACATCCTGACACTGAAAAGGTCATTATTGGGGGGAAAAAACACCACGTCCTTTCCCTGCAGCTGCATTTGTAATTTTTTAAAACCCAAGAGACAATGCCCACTTACATAAGTGTCACAGACAAGGCCACAAACACACAGTGAGAGACATTGGCCAGAAGCAAGCCAGCCACCCTCTCTCTCTTTGTGCTTTGTCATTATAAATAGTATGCAGCCCACGTAGTCCTAGTTCCCCGTCCGAGATGGTTACATGTGAAATATTTGGTTTTATCATGGTTACATATCCTATTCATGATGGCGGCTGCAGTTGTCCCACTGAGACGTTCCTGTCTGTCTTTTTTTTCTTTATCGAAAAATCCATTTATGCAAGATGACGTTCTTTCAAAGGTTATGCCATCAAATAGTCTCGCTTAACAATGTGCAATAATTTAATTCATCACTGTAGTTTTTTAAGGTCCGTCTTTCTTATTGATGCTGGAATTTACTTTGATATCCCTTCTTCAGGTTGCTAAACTCCTGCGTGGTTAAAAGGACGGTGCATTTCATTTGCACACCCCCAGCTCCACACCCCCCTCTGTTAGTGAGAGTCACGCGGCTTTCAAAGAGCAGCCGGTTTCTTTGTACTGAACAAAGTGAAGGACGCGTCTGGCTGAGATGATGGCACAGAATGTCCCTGTCACCTGCCTGTTAATGTAACCTGTTTTCATTCCTCCGTGAGTGCGAGAGACGCCTCACTACAGCAGTTGGCAGTGGAAATAAGTGGCAGAGCACTGAAGGAGACATCTGCAGCAGTGATCTAACCTAACAAGTTGTCTGTCTAGCTTGACGGAGACTGGTACAAAGAAATTGAAATCATTAACAAACAACAGAGCCGCATGTCCCAGTAGATCAAATCTAACAACTTTGCAAAGGTCTTATTGACCAGATCGTGATGGTCGAACATGACAGATGTGCAGATTATTATTTGATGACAAAGCAAGCATGCACAGTACATACTGAGGTTCCTCTGTGTTGTTTCTGTGTGCACACAGATTATTATGTAATGTTGGCAGTTCATGTCAAACTCTTCAGGTTTTTTGTTCCTTGAAATGAGGAGAAAACTATATATGCATGTGAGGGATTGTGCAGTTAAGCTTTTAATTTCAAACACATGCCTCATGTGCAACAAGTCTGCACTGATTCTGTTAATAGTGCGTGATGTTCTTTGTGTTGGTACTTACACTTAAGCACTGAGATATGAAGAAAGAAAGAAAGAAAGAAAGAAAGCTTTCGCATGTCACACAGTTAATTTAGGAACAGTTATGCAACAGTATCTATACATTTCCTCGAAGTATCGCACGACAGTTGTTTGTAGGAAACATTTGATTTGATTATTCTTAAGGGGAATCACATGATGATCCTCGAGGCATTCGTAGCTGCAGGCTGTGATGCCCAAACACATATACAGTAATAGACGCCGTGAGAGCTCCCCAAAAAACTTGATCGCCCCCTGGTGGCTGGTTTGGAGTATAGGTCCATAAATCCAGCATACTCCACGGAAGTGATGGGACTCGGGCCAAACAATAAAATCAAATACAGTACAAATACATATTCTGTTTTTCAACTGTAAAGGTAAACAACTATATTCACAATCGTAAAAGGATGTGTATGTTTCATTTAGAACAATCAGTTTATATATCCTCTGTATGTTCTCTGACTGGCCGTCCTCCCACTGAATGTGCACTGCGGCACGTACACCCAAGTGTGTGTCTTAAATATGACAAGTGCTCCGCAGGGGCTGCAAGTCCCCAGTTAGCGAACCGGCAGTCTATAAGGGACTGCGGACAGACGCAGATGAGCTACAGCTGCTGGATATAGGTCAGTAATAATATCAAGTCATGACTGCCAGAAACCGCCGCTCCCGCTAGATTTGATCAAGCCGCAGAGAGGGTGAGCGCTGTCTCGTACAATAAGAAGCTCAATTTATCCTCCGTGATTTCCCCTCTAATGCGTTAATCTGTAGCAAAAAGGTCAAGCAGAGCACAACAGTTTTTCAACTTCATCAATGTGAGTTACGGGGCGATTTTGTGTTATGTGACAAGACGTCTCCGTCAGATCTAATCAACAGTGTATTCAATAATACAGACGTTGTAAATGATGTGTGCAAACCTGAAAGGGTTCATTCCGATTCCTATTGTAACACGAGGAAATGGATCAAACATGAATCATAACAAAGAGAACAAGTATTTAATGAGACATCTTTTTTTGGCGCCTCCGATAAATCTAACCACATTGCAAAGTTAAAAAAGACGTTTAAAATGTTGTTATGATGTTTGGAAAGGGTTAGTCTTTATATCAATATGTTAAAAGCTGTATTGGTAACCATGACAACAGGAATGGTTGCCTGTTTGAATATTATAGCAGTGATACGCTGTAAAAACGTCACATGAGAAGGGAAACATAAACATATTCCATATTCCACATGCTCTCTTCTGGTGGTGTGACCGCTGGGAAACATGTTTGTTGAGTGTGTCACAAACTGACCCTTTAACAGTGTTTATCATGTAATATAAAACAACTATCTTCTGTCATATTTAACTAAAACTTTGTGTCCCTTGCCAGGAGAATCTTTGGGAATAAGATCAAGATAATGAATCCCAGCTCTGCTGTGCATACAAAAAAAATGCCTATTGAATGAAGCTTTGTGTGTCATTTACCAACTTTAGAGTTGGTATGTTGGCAGAACAGGCTGCTGAGTTGGCATGAGCCTCGGGCGCTCCTGGACCCGCTCTCTTCCTGTGTTGGCCGCTGTGCTGTTTGTTCAGCAAAACTAGAGCAGAGTTGCTCCTCAGTTTCAGTTTTCTGAACGTACCAAATGTACAAAAGTTCATCGGCGATGTGTCATCCCGGTTCCCAGGGTGTGCCGGGCTCCGTCCTCTCTGCTTTAGGTGTTGTTGAATGTGATATGAACTTCAAGGCGACTGCAAAAGCTTCAGGGCGTGAAAATCCTTTGCACAAGTGCTGATGTTAAGTTTAAGAATTCAATATATTGCCCACCTTTGTCGTGGAAGTGACTTCCCATGACTTGATGGTCTGATTGTTGACTTGTTGACCCTCAGCTGACGGTTCTTCTCCTCTCCACACACAGACACACATTCTGGCAGTATCGTAAGGAAAACCCAGAGAGCAGAGTAGGCGAACCTCCTCCCGAGGGCCTACCCGGCTTCAACAGCGGCGTGATGTTATTGGACCTCGCTGCGATGAGGGCCTCGGCTCTCTACAACCAGCTGCTGGAGCCGAGCAACGTGGCCAAACTAGCAGACCAGTACCGCTTCAGGGGTCACCTCGGGGACCAGGACTTCTTCACCATGATCGGCATGGAGCATCCAGAACTCTTTTACACGCTGGCCTGTGGCTGGAACCGACAGCTGTGCACCTGGTGGAGGGACCACGGCTACGGGGACATTTTCCAGTTGTATTTTCGTTGTGAAGGACCCGTCTTTATCTACCACGGGAACTGTAATAGCCCCATACCAGACGACTGACAAACTGGAGACTGATGCAACCAAAATACAGTTCTTCCGGTTATTTAAGAAGGAGAATTATGACGAAGAATTATGACGTCTTAACACTGTGCGGTCACAGACTCTGCCCCCTGCTGGTCGAGGGGCCACTGCTGTGCCCTGTACAGAGACTTGCTAACATTGCTAATCCTAGACCAATGTATGAACTGTCCACATGAGTGTCAAGTCTATTTTATTGTTCTTACATATCCATTGATTTCAATAAATTCTAAGAATCTAAAACACCAGTAGCCGTGTTTTTACACCGAAAAATACTTTGGACTTTTTTATAATATAATTAGGAATTTCATTATTATTTGTAATGATTGTATCAACAGGTGTTCAGCTTTTCATCAGGGGCTGAAGTTCTCTCTGCGGCGCTTGTTTACCACCATTAGACGCTCTTTTCAGAGCCGCACCGGTGCAGGGCAAACACTCTGCCACATTTCCTTTTCAATGCATCTTTCTGTACGTACCACAATGTCCAAAGACACAGCAATCAAACCTACAACCCTCCCCGAGGGTCCAGCAGGGGATCGAGAGATAATGGCCTGTAATGATGGCACAAAGAGCTTTTGTCCGTGCCCTTCACTTGCAGTTTAGTCGAGGCCAAACGTTAAGAAGCGGCGTAGCTGCCAGGAGTGTGACTGCAGCCACTGACCCACTTCTGTGTTCTCTTGCTGTGCTCACTGAACTGATTCTCCGTTTCAAAGAAATGTCAGCACCCAATATTTATCAGGGAGGAAGTCTTTTGACGTCATTCAGGCTTTTCACAAAGGTGGGAGAAGCCGTTGAAAGTCGTGTCAAAGAGCGGCTAGTGAGGACCCTCGAGAATAAGGAGTCTTAATCAATGAGCTTCCTTTATATTCAACCTGATCCTGATCAATAGGTTTCACATCAACAGTCTACAGCGTCCATAGCTTTTTATTTGATTGCACTTTACAAAGACAGAATTAAGGATTTGGACACTTTGACCCTTTAAACTTTGATTTATATTTCCAGTTTTTGGTGAATCTCCTCCCCTTTTTGTCGCCTTGTGTTTCCATTCAGGACAAACCAGTAAAAGTTGCACTGCAGCTATGATGCAGATCTGCAGCATCAATCCTGTTCCAATATTCACCGGCTCTTTCAATAACAATCCACTGACCCAGAAGTGTTCGTCTAATAGAACATAAAACAGTTATTATGACAGGCACTATAATAACGTGAGCATTCTTTTCAACAAGAAGCGGTTCAACCCTCAAATCACACAAATACAGCAAACTTCATCCGAACATTATTTTGAAATTTGATTTCCTGTATTTTTTTTCCCAAATAAATTAGATGCTGCATCACTCAACTCATCGGTGTTTATAGAAAACATGCGTTTTCACATGAATCAATCTTTGTTCCTTGAATTATTAAACCTCCCACATTATCATTTTGATGGTTTGTGCAGATGGGAGGGCGGGCCGACAACACTCCCGCATGAATAATGGGACGCTCTCAGCCCCTTCAGGATTTGATAAGATCATTAAAAATCGATGTATGTCAGTGAGGCGCCTGGTATTTCTTATCACACAAACCCACGTCTCTTACGGCATGACCTACTTCTGTCCCTCAAACATATCAACACAACCGGCCAGCGCGACACAGGGAGAGAACAACACATCCGTCAGCTTTGGCCCCAGAATGTACTGACATTTAACATTAACCTGAAACCCTGAATGTTCCCTTCCATCAATATCTGTTGAGAGGTGATGTTATTATCTTCGTCCCAGATGAAATCCGACTGCTGTTGTGGGTTCACATTTGTCTGGATTGGGGGGATTGTCTCGGATCACAGGTTGCATGATTGAAATATCAAAAGGGGAAAAGGCAAGTTCGTGCTTCTTCATTATTATTATTGTCGTTATTGCATTTCTACCACGATATTAAGGTATTTGAGCACAAATAAACAAGAGGGAGAATTTCAACTGCTCTTATTATATCGCCAAAAAAGACTGTATGTCTAACACGACAGTGTATAGTATACCTTAATGCAATAATATTAACATTAGATTATAAGTGTGTTTCTAAAATCCTCAAGCCTGGAGTTAAACACTCGGAGCACATTTACCTTCAGGGTGAGAGGAGACGGCAGGCAGGCTGGTGCAGCAGCAGTCAGTGTGCCGCTCTGCCTTCTGCAGACGTACAAACACTGCAGATGTTACCGCTGCTTGTTGCTGCCGATCTTAGACGAGCTATCGAATCTGCGCAGCGTTCAAAGACAACAGAAACATCCCGTCATCGTGGATGCCAGCTTGTCAGCTTTTGATTCAAATCAATGTTTTGAAGCCAAAATGGGTCGTTTGTGTAGATCCGATGAGTTATTTAAAGTAAGAGTCACGGGGGAAATGAGGACTCTATCCGTGCTCTATCTGTGCTTGGCACATGTGACATGAAATAAATATGGAATAATGACGAGCACGTCAGCCATCCGGCCTTCAAAGATTGTTCACTTGTCATTTTAGTGTCAAGTTTGTAATTTGCCTCCATCATGCACCTACAGGTGCTGTATTATTAACATTTTACAAACATGCACAATATCAACGTTTACTGTCAAGACAGTGTAAATACATCATGTAACACGGAGATTTTCACAGGTTTCAATAGGTCACAGCCGAAGCTTCAAAGGGATTATGTTTCGACATTGCCATTTAGGTACAGAAACTGGAAGTGCGATGTACGTTCAGATTGCAACCATGAATTAGATATTAGATATCACTACGTGAGATCAGGTGGGTAGAGAAGTTGGATTCGGCGGGTGCGTCACGAGCGAAGGGGAGCACGGCGCCCGACAATGAACAAACAGCGAGATATGTGACCGGCCTGTCTCAAGAGCGACTCCCAGACATATTCCCATCAGCTATTCACTAGTTATGGGATCACAACATCATCTTGGGAGGATCAAACTGTGAATACTGGCCGGGGAAGGCTGACCCACATAAGATAGGGCTCTATCTCCCAGAAATTAGGTCTCTGTGTCGCCCTACTTCAAAGTCCACAGGGAGGAGTGACCATGCTAACCTGGTATTCAGCCTCAGCATCCGATTTCAAATCTGAGGCAGAGAGCTTCCTCTTAAGATTGGATGAGTTTGATTGAACTTTCCTCCAGTTTTCACTCACTTTTTGCCTCTTGGAAAAGGTTACACTCAGTCAAGAGACATCTCATAATGTCTGTAGTAAAGTTGATCCGAACTACTGAACTCATTAACCTTTAATTTGCATGTCTATCGTGAGGAGATGATAAACACAGGCAGCTTCAAGGTGTAACAATACAAGTTATTGACATGAAAAATTAAATATGAATAGCAGTATATAGATAGGTTGTAATTGAAGGAAACAAACCGGTGCAGCCAGTTTCCAACATATCAGTGTCTCTGTTTGAACTCTCTCCCCCTGCCTGCTCCACATGCTGCTGGGTGACATCAATGCATTGGAAAATACTCAGTTAAAGGTCAGACAACCTCAACAGGTGGCCGAGCTGCTGCCTAATATAGTTTGGGGGGTTTTTCTCGCACTGAGATGCTCGGATGCACTTTGGGTTTTCGTTTTTAAAATACGACATTAGTGAACTTCTATGAAGGATTTAAACTTATATAGCTACAGTGAACTCAATCATCGTAATGAAGATTGATCAAGTGAAAAGAATCAAACGAAATAATTACTAACTATGTGAGAGCAGTGCAAGTAAACAACTACAAGCTCACATTATGTTACGGTTATATATCAAGTTAATCCCGGTGTGTGACGCCGGGATTGTTGGTGGCACTTCTCGGACTTCTCAGTGCTTTAAGTTACAGTTACCTGATGAGACATGAATGCTGACCCTATTCTGTATTAGCCGGTGACATGACGTCAGATGCATATTGAGGCCACACAGACAACTTCTGTCAAGATCCTAAGATGGCATTTATTGAAGTTCATAAGAGGAGCTCTGTGTGTGTGTGTGTGTGTGTGTGTGGGGGGGGGATAAAGGCTAATGCTAAAAGACGTTGGCACTTACAAAACGACCTCTGTATGTTTGTACTAGTGATACTACTGACTTATATTTCCTATAAACACAAGAGTAAAACATCTATATACACACTGTTTGTATATAAGGGATCAGATACGTGCACACACACACACACACTCAGCTACATATAAACCAAAGTCCCACAGGAATGCACACTCACACATACTCACAGCCTTTATCTTACACAAGATGATTGATGGAAATACACCAGAGTTTGAGAGGATAAGCAGAGGAAAGGTTTCGATAATGAAGCCTCGTTATGTCTGGCCATTCGATTACCGCTGTGCCCGGTCAGATATAAAACAGACAGCGGACCACGTAAGTAGGTCAGTGAACCACAGTATATGCAACAGGCTCGTAGCGGTCAAGCTCCGGCGGTGATTAAGAGCCACTCAGACTGTGTCTCGGCATACATTATGGAGGGTGACGGACTTCATAACAGGATGTACGAGGTCATGTATAGACTTTCCATTGGAGATTCATCCGGAAACTACCTGGACGACGAACATTCACCTTTCAATGAGTGCAGTCATTTTGGTTTTTTGATGATGATGGAAGCCATGAAAACTAAATGACAGCGAGCAGATGCCGTGCTGAAGGTATTCAGTTAAATGCATCAGTTCCAGCAGTGTCTCCAGCCGACTCACTGACTTCCAGCACTAAGTCTATTATTAGGCCGTCGCAAATCAATGCAATAGAACCCATTGATTAAGGTAACTTTACATCATATCCAGGATATCTTGAAGTTTGCTGGCCTGCAGGAAACCAATAACAGACATGCAGAGTGAATATTAATCAATCCATAAAATCAATTATCAATCATTGGGCTAGATGCCTTGTGCAAAAAAGAAACAGTGTTGCCATGGGAACAAGCACACTGTAACTACTCAACATACACCATCTCTATGGTGAGTGCTCATTGCTATATGCCACCACCAAATTACTGCACGCCCTGCAGGCAGCCTGTGCATCCCCGGGTCTGTCTGCATAACTTGGCCCATATGGCCGGCGTGAACCCCCCCCCCCCCCCCCCCCCCCCCCCCCCCCCCCCCCCCCCCCCCCCCCCCCC
>CAAKHC010013805.1:7428-17525 GCA_901007825.1 Macroramphosus scolopax | reverse complement strand
GTGCCCCCCCCCCCCCCCCCCCCCCCCCCCAGCCCCCCCTCCGATCCTGTGGCGGTGTCACTTCCTCCGTCTGCCCCAGAGTGGCTGCCAGTGGAGCCCTGGCCTGCTGCCACGTCCAGCAGCCCGGGACCACCCCCTCATATGACTTGTACACACATAGACACACTGTCCCACGAATATGTGCTGATACAAACACATTCTAATTAAAAAAGTCACACAAGCCTTCAAGTGTGCGCTGCAGCGATCTGGTGATGAACAAGTGGAAGGTTAAAACACGTTTTATTTAGGATTCCTGCTAAAGTTATTGCAGTTACTGGGAGGTTTGCACCCAAAGGGATTATCATGAGTTACATGAACAGAAACAGGAAGTTCTTATATAGAAAAAAAAACTCTTTTTTTATATCAAAAGAAATATTTAAACATGCAACGCACATCTGCTGACACATCTGCTGACACTGAGACTGCAGCGGAGTTGAAAATGAACGCTGCTGTGCTTCCAGTTCAGTTGACTGTGTAATGTAACCTTGGTCACCTCTTCTTATTACGCAGAGAAAGTTTGATTGTATCAACACTAGTTGGATTGCAGCTGCTGTCTGCAGGCAGGACATGTTTGCTGCTGCAGCTTTTTGTTCTTTGTCATCTTTTTCGCCGAGCCCAGAACATTCTTTTTTTTTTTCCCCAGGTTGCCTGGCAACCCTCAGTTGTCATTAGCTGGAGACGGATCCAGTTCAGTATCGACAAGCATCAGATTCTTCAGCGTGAGGTATCAAGTATATACTTGCATCAGCTTTTTAATGAGGCTTTGGAAGGAGAATTTGGCAAAAACAAAGTTGCAGAGTCACGTTACATATTCTGTGGAAACCTGAAGAGGGGGAGAGAATAAAAGTTACAGTTAGATGAACAGAAAACTGATAACAGTAAAACAAGAACTTCAAAATCTTTATTACTGCGTCCGTAAACAACAGAAGCGCACACATGCTGCATGAACCCTAAAATAATAACCACACAGAGCAGATACATCGACAGCTGTGTATATTCCGCTGGACATCATGTTCTTTCACACAGTGTGCAGAACATCGCCCGGGGTCGTGTCTATAGGAGGCACTGCTGTAGTCTGAGGGGTGCATTGTTGCGGTTCATTGTTCAATCCATATGAAAACATGCACACACACTCTCGTGCAAACAGTAACACAAGGTCCATGCAGGGCTGATAAAAAAAGGACTGGATAGACCTCCACTCTTGCATGTGCAAAAGTTTTTCAGCATCAACATGAAGGCCTCTGACTCACGTCCTCTGACGCTCACGCTAAATAGATAGATGATCACAAGCATAGTGACTGAAAGGGTGAGTCTCCCACGAATTATACCTTGAAAGCAGATATTAAATTTCCCCGGGGCACACGCTGCAAAATGCAGACGCTGCCATTCTGCTCCCCCGGAGAGTTCACGGTAACTTCAGCCTTCAGAGGGGATGCCGGGAACATCGTCTCGTCTACGTGCCATAAACAAATCCTGCACGTCACGGGGTTGAAAACATTCAACATATTAAACCTCCATTTCCTCTCAGAGAGCATTTTTATAAAATACTGACGCAGGAGTGACCACTATTTCTGTCCCGCTGAAGTTGACCTACATTCCTATTACAACGACGTCCACCCGACTCGGGTTTATAAAATGCAATTGCATGGAGCAGTTGAGCCTCCACAGGGTTGTTAATGGCCGGGTTGCACACTGTGATTCCTGCGTAATCAAAGGCCGTGCATACTTCAATGGAGATTGGATTCGCAGTAACAAGCCCTGTATCACAGCCGCCTTTCTCTTTCTAACATTTCCCCGTCTCCTCGCCCATTATTTATCAGTTCTCCTCCCCCCTGCACTTCATTAAACGTCATTTACCATTGTTTGCTGGTCTCTTCTGTAATCCGCCTCCCACACTCTGCTCTGTGAAGTTGCCTCCCTCGTTCCTCACACACTGACATACATTTTCTCAATTGATGACCTACATTCACAATTCTTCGCCTCCATCAGTCGCTGTGCAGCAACCACCTCCTCTCCTCCTCTTGTTTTCCTCTCTTTGTCTACCCTTTTACACACTGTTGCTGATGTCCTCTCATCTTTGCAATTTCATTTGCGGCTTCCTCAATATAGTACTCGAGTAATTGCTTAGTTTTCAACATGTTTTCCCCTTTTTAGGGCCCGAGCACAACAGTGTGAGGCCCTATTGGATTTCTAGGAATTATTCTTCTCCGCAGTCAATCACCTTTTTGACGTCCTAAACGTGCTCAAAAAGTCATGGAAATTCGCAGATTCGTCCGCCCTGGTGAAAAATTACGTATTTTATGGTTGTGGTACATGAGTGTTCAAAACTGCCTCTATAGCGCCACCTAGAAACTTTTAAAACTATGTCCTGTGATGTGAAACTTGGTCCACGTACAGAGGAGGGTTGGGCGACGTTAAATTGCGAAGGATTTGAGTTTTCGTCACACGGCCTGGATGTTACATTCTGATCATTCGCCATCAATCATCAACCAGCTATAAATCAGCTCCACATGGTCGGACCGTCATCAAACCTCACATGTTTGATGAGAGTCCCAACCTGAACACACTTGATGAGAAATATTGATTATCAGTCATAGCGCCACCTAGTGGTGACAGGAAATGACTTGTTTTGAACTTTGATGTACTGAACAGGGTGGGATGACCGGATTGATGTTCTGACATGGTCAGTGAAGCATTGACACCTTGATGATGCATATTGGAGGATGGAGTGTGTTCTGATGACACGTGTTGGAAGGGGCGGGACTACGGATTCAGTGATCTCACCATGAAGAACACGACTGATGTGACTCAGCTCCACATGCATGTACCTTTCTGACACTTCACATGATTGATCAGAGCCCCGGCCTGACAACATCTATGATCAAATTATGACTCCCATACCGCCAACTAGTGGTGATGTGTTGTAACTCCACGCCACATATATAGATCTTTTCCAAAAATAAGAGTTTCAATGAAACTGAGTTTCAATGAAACTGATCCTAAAAGGAGGTAAAGCAGCATGTTATTCTGCAGGACATAAATAAATGATGTATTACTCCACAATAACGCACATAAATACATTTTCCTCTAATATTTTCAACACATTAGTTGGTGTGTAATCCATTTACTGTTTGCACAAGGCGCCCACAATCAAAATACAGCTGCATTGTCTTAATGTGAATAAACAAACGAGACATATTTGACATCTGATCTTTGCACGGACAAAAATTGAATGGGAGTATTTGCCTCAAGTCATTTTTCTCCCTCCCCTTCTCATCTTGATATAACAGCCTCTAATTCATGGACACTCACTGAACCGAAAGCAACGCTGGCATCCTGTGAGTGTGATGCTGTGCAATCAATGAAGAGAAAGACCTCCATCAGCACGTGTCGACGCACGCTGGGAACGTGACGAGGAACCGACGGGGGAAAAAATAGATCCCCACCTCCACCTGCATGTTCCTGCGGATCACAGCTTCTTCCAAACACGTTGGATATCGTGCTGGAAGAGGTGCTAATTGTTTCTCTATATTTATTCGTTATTCTTTCATCTCCTGCCCTCTGTTGCTCTCTTTTTCATCCATCAATCAGCTTAGCTTTCATCCCTCCGTTCTGTTTGATCCCGTCCTCGTCTAGTATGTATTTTTTTAATTTGTGTATCTTCTCCTCTTTATTCGTGCGTGATATTTTTTGGGTTCTTGGGTTTTTCGGGTTATTTTCTGTGAGCGCTGAATGTCTGACTGATGCCTCTCTTTACAGCAGGTGATCAACCCGCCCTCCCCCCCACACACCACCCACCCACCACCCACACACCCACCGCCCACACACCAACCCCAGCACAGGGCAGCAGGATGCCACAACAGGCGGCCATGACACGTGCCTATTGCTGTGATCCCCCCCTACACACACACACACACACACACACACATCATTCTGACTTTATAGCCGAAGACACAATCAAGGGACGAGTTTCATTCACATTTAAAACTTTACTTTACTTTGTACGATATTTTAAAGGCCTTTTTGTTCCATCACGTCTCGTCTCAGCTGAGTCACAGCCTTTTTTTTTTAAAGTTGCATCATTGTACACGGAACAATAACAACACACCAGGCTGTCAACTTA
Source organism: Macroramphosus scolopax (assembly GCA_901007825.1). Classification (NCBI taxonomy): domain Eukaryota; kingdom Metazoa; phylum Chordata; class Actinopteri; order Syngnathiformes; family Centriscidae; genus Macroramphosus; species Macroramphosus scolopax. Next base: position 13,363 of record CAAKHC010013805.1, on the reverse strand, counting down.
ACTGCTTGACAATGATGGAAACGGAGAGAACAGCTAAACACAGAACAGACTTGTTTCTGTTGCTTTAAATGCAGCTTTACTTTAAGCCAGACAGACACTCTGTCCAGACTGAGTCTGACAGCCTGTCGGCAGCCGTGGAGGAGCGACGCTCTGTTATGTGCTTGGATGTTAAAGCTGAGCGACGATCAGGATGCACTCTTTTTATATCTCTGAGTCAATGATGATGATGAACAAAGCCATTCAATATCTCCCAGGTGAAAACATGAGACTCATGTTGTAGTATATGCTGGTGTTGGGCTTTGAGGTTTTAAAAAATAGCTTTTAGGTTATTGTTTTTTCGTTTGATCTCCAGTTGCATGAAGCAGCCTGAAGCTGTTCTCTGCACAGGTCCACATGAATGTTAACACTGATGCTGCAGGTTATTAGATCATATCATGACAGTTTCTTGCAATAGGAAATGTATTATTCACATATTTCTGTGTTCCACCTGAGCACGAAATGTGCTGCTTCTGAGACAGATCCGTCAGTCCATTGATTTCTGCAGTGGCGCCCTGTGCATGTACAGTTTGTCCTTGTTCTACTCAGAGTATCCTTCATCCCAATGGGATGATACCTCGCTTCTAAACCAGCAGGAACAAAGTTGTAGGTTTCCTTGAGACATTTTAAAGCTGTTACAACATGTTCTCACCCCCAGATGGATGGATGTTCCTTGTAAAACATCAAGTAGAGGAGAGTTGATAGCATGAGTCTGATGAACTAAATCGGGGTCGTCTATTTTCCTTATCTCAGAGGTGAATGGACGGTATGAAAATATAATCATTCACAGCTTGGCTGTCACTCTCAGTTCATGTCAGTATTCTGTTAAATTTTGCACCACTTCATCACCGCCCCCGCTCTCCTGGGATCACTCCGTTCCCATAACAGAGAGACAATGTGAGGTGATGAGAGGCTAAAAATACTGTAGTGCAAACAGGCTGCTCATCACTGTTTTACCCAACCAGCTGACAGAATTCACCGTCCACTCGTCTTCTCAGTTATAAAACCTGCAGCTCAGGAGTCGCTCTCAGTTGTGTGGAATAAGTTTTACTCAAACACCAATGCACAAGCAATTCATACCTATACAACTCTGTGAATCCGTCTATAGCTTCGTCCCGAAGCTGCAGCTCCTCCTTACGGCTGCCATCGATCACTACTTCTGTCTTCTGTCTCTTGTCGACCATCACAAGGTCTGTTTGGTTAATGAGGCTGTTGAGAATGAGAAAAAATGTGTAAATAAATGATTGACAGAGGAGTATTGATAATCGTACCGTTATCTTCACGGCTCCTTCCGTGCAAAGATTGTGCAAACCCAAGGTTTGCATATTTTCATCTCCCCTGGCCGCTCGCAGCCGACCTGCCCACAATAACTAGTGTTAATGTCCCCAGTCAGCGTGACTTTGTGCTGCCTGCTGCACTTTAACAAAGTGCAACAGCTATTGTAGCACTAAAAAAAGTGATGATGCATCAGATACACAAGTTATAGAGTCTTGCAGTTAAAATCTTTACCAGTTAAAATTAAACTGATGGAGGATTAACTAACACTGATATCAATCAATAATTCTATAATAAAATAAAGGAAAACGATTCGATACATAAAAACAGTTCATATTTCTTTTCCTTATTTAGCTATGAGCTGCTACAGTTTGGGGCTCTGCCGTATCCCAGAATGCAACGGGCTTCTGAGTCATTGACATTGAAGCTGCCGTTGAGGGGAAACAATAAATACTGTTTTTAAAAGTATCCGTTGCTCTCTTTGACATTGATGTTGGATAATCGTGCCAGTCGAAGACTCATGTGATTATGTTCTGAAGCTCATTGATCTCAAGGTTGTTCTCCATTCAAATTCCCTTAAAAACCCAGAGTATTGACTCGAAAACGTATTATGCGACCGGTGCCCCCGTAAGTAGAGCGAGGCCCTGCGGCAAGGGCAGACAGCAACAGAGAGTTTGACATTGAATATTTCTGCAGGTACGTCCCTGAATGCATCATCGGAAGCTGGTGGGGATTTATAGAAATTAAAAGATTTTTTAAAAGTTTTTCAGATCACAATATAACTGCAATGCAAATGCATTGACTGGAATGTGCAATGAATAGGAAGATAAATATAACCCTCCGTTCACATACTTAATTAACTGTGGAGCAGTTTTCTTCAGAAAAAGAAACGCTTGAAACTGCCATTGAAGGTCAGCTCGCTTTCTTTCCCACCACAAATAATTAATCTGAGGAACCTGACATCACTTCTCTCAACCTTCACGACTCATTTGTGCTTTTCTTTCTGTTTACATGGCGAAACCACCGAAGCCTTGAAAGGAGGCCAACAGGTTGTCATCCAATGTTTGTGATGAACAAGGTTTCCTGACATAAAAACCAGTCGAGCAACTCAGGATTACCTTGAAAATCAGAGAGTACTTGATAAGCGGAGAACAGACCTGACTTGAATAGACCACTTGGACTTAAGGATCTCTTAAGAACATGACACACATATCCGGATGGGTTTGATAGAATCCTGTAAGCTGAAACATGCGGCCCTTCGTTATTGATCTGATAAGAGGGATCAAATAAAACAGCGTAGCAACGCCTCAGACACTTGCAGACACTTTTGCAGTAAGTCGCGTCTTTAATCTGTTGTGTCGTTTTATTCCTCCGTCTTCCTGATTCACGGCTTTTTGTCAGGGAGACGACAGCGTTCGCGTCAGGCCGTACTGTGCATGCGCTTACATGTCACCCTCTTATTGGCATTTACGTCTCTCGTGAGACTTTTCATCAGCTGCCTGTTTTCCACCTCAACCGTCGGGACCTTTAAACCCTCACGCGGCCGTCAACATCATCCTGTTATTGCTTTTTGTTCCCCGCTTTGAAGAAGACAAATAAATGCGAGGAAGGTAATAACCGACTGCAAAGCTTGCACATGAATAAACTAATTTCAGGCTGAAACAACACGTGCCTCTTTTTGTTTTTTGAGCTATTTATAAGCCCCTTTTTGTTTTTCACTAACAGAAGGTGAAAGAATCAACAGTAACCTTGATCAGTGCCGGCACACGTCGGCGTCTGCAAGCACAGCGGCTGTCAGACAAGGACATGCAGGATGGAGTTTGTCTTGGTAGTCGGTGCACAGCGGAGGAAAGACTCAGCTGTCAAGTCGGTGCTGTTAGTGGCGAAGATCAGAATCCCGACGGCTCCTGGGTGTTTCAAGAGAGCTTTGATCAGCTTTGTTAGTGAGAGGATGAGGACTTGATTTTCCTCCATCTCTTCCTCTCTTGACGGAGAAACAGAGGAGACGAGGAGGCTGCTTCTGAAGAGGGTAAAATATCCTGACGAGGAACGTGAATATGTGTTCCTCCACTGCCTGCTGACTAAGTGAGCTTCACTAATGACTCATTGAATTCACTTGGGTTGCAGTAATAAGGGCGACGAGGTTTGAATGGCATTTCTTTTCCCTTAAGTGATGAGTGGCTTGATAATTAACGTTCCCGTAATCGTTGCTCCCCGCTGTACGGAATAATAGGTCTACTTTGGTGAAATGATTGCGGAGAGAGACTCAAAGATCTGGAGGATGACGAGGAAGAGAAAACGTCATGAAAGTGCTTCTTCCAATCATCTCTGCGGTAATCGTAGTTGTGCACTTCTTAAACTAACATTTTCGTTATCTCGTTGTCCCTGTGACGTACTGTTGTATTGTCTAACGCTCTGCAACAGATGGGGATGACAACCGGCATCCTGCAGGCAAGAGTTTAGACCTTGTTCAGTCTGTCACGTATCATTTCAGTGTAGGAAGACGTCAAGGAGAAAAAGCATTTTGTTGAAGCTGTCGCTGTAACTATGGCAACTGCCTCATTTTATACATCACCTGTTCCAGCTTGAATGGATGTAGGTCAATGAGTTTGGTGGGATGTTGTTTCTTCTTCTTCATTTCCATTTTTGTCTCAATGACGTCGGATTGAAAGATCGACTCCTGTGTCTCGATGAAGCAGCTGGCTGAGGATGCTCGGAATAAACAACTTTTCAATCTAGTCTGAGAGAAACACATTCCGAGAGAATTTGTGAAGGTCAGAAAGTTTGTGTTAAGCAAACCGTTTTGTCTGGCGTCTTCAAGCGTAGTCGCAGAGAAGTCTGCAGTCACAAAGCTCATGTCAGCACGCCTACATTGTAGTTTGTACATGTCAGTATGAGCCTTTACTGCTTGTGCATCACAAACATGAACCAGCCTTGTTATTACAATAAACGTTACTCTTTGTTGGAAGGGACAAAAGGATTCAGTCAATTTATAATGATTCATATTAATATAATTGATACCTGATACACAGAGAGGGACTCTCAGATGAAAGGGCGACTTATTAACACGGGGATCACTGATGAACAGTAATTGCCACTTTATTATCACCTTGGAAACTGCAGCCGCGTTTCATCCCCGCCGAACCTAAAGTCCCTCTCCAGTCCTCCCTCCAGTGCTCGCTGACACACTCGCCGTCTGTCTCTATCACTTTCATGTCAAATTATCCGTGTGAAGTTGTGGCTGAGTGCAAGTTAATTACGAGAATGTCAGGCGGAGGGAAACAGGGAGCTTGACCAGTCTGGCGAACCCCTTCACTTTTCCCAGTTACACAGAAGCTGCAGACATCGAGCCGCTGGCAGACGGGAGCATCAATTAACTTCCACCCTGAGAGGCCTTACAGGAAGCCTCTCTAAGTCAGGCCGGTGAGCCGACTGTCACCCAGGCATCGTTGCAGATTAAAGCGTAATGAGATCACGACCAAGCAGAGGGTTTAAAGTGCCGCCCGTCCCTCAGGACGAAGCGTCGGAACAACAAGCCAGCTGGAAGAACCGCACGAGCCCTGATAGGAAACTATGGAGCTAATAATGTGGTGGGAATCTGTGTTGGAGGAGAACTGGCACCACATACGCCCACAGTGCCTCCACCCTCATTGTACAACTACTACCACACGTATGTAGTGGCAGTGTTGGGCCAGTAGGGGCGCTGCAAGTCAAGACGTGCATGGTGCAAGTAGCTTTAAAGTTGGGAAGCTTATAAAGTTCTTACAACAATTCCAATCTGTGTAATCATGATATCGTATTGATTGATTTGTCATTTTGATTCATCGGACAATTTAGGACCGGCAACCAACATCTTACCTTTAACCTTTTTAATAACTGTGAATAAGTTCAAGCGGTTCCCTGTCGTCTCCCTCAAGGCCGACGTATCGATCTGCGGCCTGGAGATAATCAGAACACCGGCACACACAACGTGACCTCGATTGATGTGATGGTTGAGATTTTGACATCCAATCTTTACATGGATTAAATATTATATCAAATCAATATTTCCCGCCAGGAAGATGTGACTTCGGATCGTCGTGGGACAATTTAGGATCCGACCCCGAAGACAAGGTTGGAGAATCGGAACAAAGTTCACCCCAATGATGGACAATATGTTAAGCTGGAGAAGCTAAGCGTGACATCCAGGGGAAAATGGGATGAACAACACAAGCAATGAAAGTCAACGCAATTCTGAAGACACACCTCCTCCTGGTCCTCCTGGTGGAGATTTAACTCGGTGTCAAATCTAAGCAACACATCACATCACCCGTCGTCAAGTTGTGTCAGGCCAGAGATCGATACAACGGCCTTGGTGGAGACGACAGCGAACCGCTTCGACTTATTGGCGATTATTAAAAGGTTAAAGGTAAAATGTGGCTGTCAAATAAACAAGCTAGGAGTTTATTTTTACGATTTCAGCCAACAGGGGGCGACAAATCACTGAAAAGTAAGAAGGAAGAAATGCTATGAATCTGCCATGAATTATACTTTTACAAAGTTTTATAATGAATCATCTAAGTTAAGGCTCCCACCTAAATACCGACTATTTAATGTCGAAACGGTTCGAGTAGAAAAAGTTCCC
>CAAKHC010013804.1:16564-29197 GCA_901007825.1 Macroramphosus scolopax | reverse complement strand
ATCTTGCAAAAGCAGATGATCTGCTTATGCAAAAAAAGCCACAGGAGCCCAGGTGCGCAGCCAGATCCTGAGTGGATCCTGGACGGCAGCACCGCTCGGCTCCTATGGGCGAACACAGCTGGAGCTACTCACCGTCCAGGGACTCGTTCCCGCGGCTGCAATTGCTGCAAATGTGCTTTATCTCTTTCCCGATGTGACAGTGGATCGTAAAGGGCATGTTGTTGTTGTAGTGCAGATGGTTGCCGTGGTCTTTCTTGTTGCTCAGAGACATGATCTTGACCAGGCTGAAGCCCTTTTTCTTGGGCTTCTCCACGGCCACGGGCGTGTTTTCTCGGCACCCCGTGGCAATCCAAGTACCGCGCATGATGGTGGGTGCGGGGTCCACGGAGGGATAGTGAGCCGTCCTGAACATGGGGATGTGGGTTGCGGAGCACGGCGTTACGACGGCGTGGGTTTTAAATTAAAGCACCAATCAATTGAGTCCGATCTGATCTACAGTTGTAGCTCCCATTCGCCCCCAATTAGTCGCGCCTCTGTCGTTGAATTCCCCCCACGCCTTTACCTGAGATCCGGGTATGTGCAGGCTACCTTGCGGGGGGGAAAAAAAGTCACTGCTGCGAGATCCGATTAAGCTAATAATAAAATAAAGGATGAGTAGTGAATGGCAGTGACTGACTCTCCCTCACAGAGCTGCAGACTGCAGTCGATTGTAGCTAATCCAAGATTAGGGGAGCTGAGCAGTTTGCGCCTCTGATTGGCTGCGCGGTGCGCTCCTCTAATAGGTCCGTGTGGCTGCAGGAGAAGTTGTTTACTGCCGCGTCACATCCTCCACAATGTTTTCAGCATTATATTATAGCTCTACAGTAAATATTAATACACTCATGACTACTATTATTGAAGGTATTTGTCATGTAACAGGACGTTATGATGCACCTAAAAATTATCATTTAATCAGAGGAGGTAAATAATATACAGATATTGAAATGATGTACTAATGAACTGAGGTTTAGCTGAAATGGGGAGAGGAAATGGAGAAAGTATTTAAGAGCATGGTCCTAAACGACACATACAAGTGGAAATTGATAATATATTGCCAATTTAATAGAAGATATAAACGCTGATGATGCCACAGCAGCACAGTGAAATAAAACTGAACCACAACCGTCGTCCCGTAATCTAGTGTGGATTGTGATTTGGCAGCAATAATGGTGAGTTTTCACTAGGTATGACCCATGTTGCAGCAGAGTCACCAATACGACTCCAACGGCTTAAAGGAGATGACCTACTGTATCTAAAATCCCTAAAGCCTGACGCTGTATGAGCACTAAGTAGCTAATTGTTAGGTGATTTAAACTACTTTTTGTGAAAGGTTTCATATAAATGGTAATTGGGCTCTATTCAGGGCCTTTCCACCTTAACGGCGCTCAAAACCCTTTACAGTGTCGCCTCATTCACCCATTCACACACACATCATACAGCGATGGAGGAGGTTGCTATGCCAACCACCAACTTGCTCACCCGGAGCAATTATGAGATAATAAGTTCAGAGTTTTAACAGAGCTGATCAATAAAGGTTGAGTTTATCGAGCTGATTAGCCTTGAATACGGTTTCGGTTAGGTATTTATTAGGGTTGACCATGAAATGACAATAGGATGCATATTTCCTGAATTTGAAGTCAATTAATTAAACAACATCAGCAACTGCTAAGCAAACGAACTGTAAACCTTAATATGTAAGTAATAATGAGATTTTAAAAAGTCCGTCCTCCGTACAAGGGACAACAGGGATGAATGCAAAAATTACAACATCTATCCAGTTTGGGCATAACATGAGACAAGAGCTCAGAGAATTAAAATCAAAGCAAAGAAAAAGGCATTGGGCGCTTAATCAGTGAGCTCAATACTTCAAATGACAGAGCTCAGCCAGAAGAAATAGAGGAGCGCTAATTATTCTTTCACAACATCACAAATTTCAAATAGTCACTGAAGTTAGCACATTTTTGCGGGCAATTGATAACATTAATAAACAGTTTATGAGGCGTTAATCATGGAAAAGATATCAGACCCCACGGCGTTTCCACACATCACATGTCCTACCCAGTGAATGGTCTGGGGCTGGGGCGAACATCTTTGAAGTCCCTTCAATGAGCTAAAGCTTATTCCAGTGAATCAAGACTCTCAGAGCAGCACTCGACCACGGCGCAATGCAGCAGTTGCCCTCAGTTGCTTCTTTTAGTGGCAAAACTTTCCCTACATTGCTTTATATGAGTCCACTTCAATTTCCTATTAGATGATCAGTTAATTAAAGCCAGGCAGGTTCAAAGGTAGGAAGGTGCAAAGCTTCAGCTTAGAGGTTGATAATGATAATAAAACTCATTTAATGGATGAATTTGAAGCCCCTTTGTTAAGAGGGGGGAGTGTTTGCTGGCATGGTTTGGGCCCACTTGTCCCAGAGGAAGGGGGTCACTGCAAATCAATGCAAAGTTGTTCTGAGTAATCACTTTCATCCTATGATGAAATATGACTATTCTGATGAGAGTGGTCTCTTCCAGGATGTCAAAGCCTCCATCCATAGAGCTGGTGGGGTCAACGAAGGGTTAGCTGGGTATTAAAATGATGTGAATCAGATGCTACGGCTCCACTCAGATCTCAACCCAGTTAAACATCTATCGAGATACTGAAGCTTTTATGGTGGCGCATGGCGGCCCAACGTCATACTACGAAACTTGCTGTCGTATTATATTTTAATTTGTCCCCTGTCTGTGGTTGTTATCAGCTCACATCAGTTGCTGTCATTTTTGAAGCAGCAGATTTCAACCTTTCAACCCAACAGGGGAAGAATATTTGATTGTAACCTTCACGCTGTCTCACAGCCATTATTCTCTCTTAATAGAACTTTTTTTTTTATTTGATAGTGCACTTTGTATTTTGGACTGATATTTGGGTTTATTATAAGCCCAAAACTTTCTAATAAATTACTATGGGTGCTGTCAAATTCCCTGACGTACATGGAGGGAGGATCTCTTTGACATGGTTTCCTTTCGATGATTTTTCCTAGATTTCTTTAAGAGCCTACATTAGGTCATGAACACTGCTGATATGAAGGCCCACTAACATATCATTACATTTGACTTCACAATTAAAGTCTACTTGAACTAACAGCATTAGCATTCCTGTGCCGAGACTGTTGCTATTGACCTATTTGGATTTACACTGAAATAAAAAAACAGGAAACCTATTCTAAAGGCAAGAAGCAAATCCCTTGATGTCCCTTTGATACAAATTATAAAAAGAATTCACCTCAATCTGACAATAGATTATATTCCAGTGCTGCATAGGGGTATTCTAAAGCATCCTCACAGTCAGTCAAATCTAAAATAACACCTGCCTCAGTCAGAAGAATTTGATTGGATGACATTATGAGGTGGATTTAAGTTTGCTTTTGTGGTACCTCAGTCGTTTTTTTATTTCTCCGTGTGACTTAGTCATCACAAAATCCTTGGATTAGTGACAGTCTTCAGGCACTAAGTACACTTTCCTGCTGTTGAAGACGCACCCGAAAAGCTGTCACAATGAACTTAAAGCGACATATAGATTCATCACAAAGCTGCACAAAAATGTATTCGCCAAATTCTCTCTGACTCACAACTGAAAGTTCTTCAAGCTTCACTTAGTGTTACTTCAGATGGTAAAAAGCGAGGAAAGCGCGGTTTATTATACAATCCTTCGTTTTGCATTTCAAGCATTTTGAAGAGCATTTAACCTGAAAGTGACAATGCAGATTCACTCGTGTTATTGTCTTCTGGTTTTAACCGCTTCCCATCGTTGTGATGCAGGTTTTAGGCTAACTTACATCTCTCGACTGAGCAGCCTGTCACAACAAATCTTCTGTTCCCTCTCTCTGTGTCTCTGTGTCCCTACCCATCTGTCACTTTCTCTCTGCATTATTATCTGTTTTACTTGCCTGTGATTACACACACACATACTTTCAGGATGAGGAGCACATTCGTTGGCATATGCCTTCCCAAACAACTGCCCTTATTCAATAAATTTCCGAGCATACTTAATGGAGAAAATACTTTAAATTTTTAATTACATAAAAAAAAATACTCATTGTTGTGATATCCTCCTATATTATGTCATATTGTACTGCTCTGATAATACTGCATTCGGTTGTAGGTTGTTATCTCCTACTTCTTATGTTTAGTACATTTATTACCAATGCTTACAAGTGTATATAACTTACTAATACTTGTAAATACTATTCATATTATATATTTCAATTGTTCTTCACCTGATTGTTTCCATTGGGCAAACATGTAAATCTATATGAATCCATATTTAAGCTATATTACTTTATAAGTTAGATCCAGGCTGTCAGAAAACAGCAATAAGAACGTATATTTATTCACACTGATTATCAGGATGATAATATGGTTTACATGCTGTGTATAGTTTTCCCACTTTGACTTACCTGTTATCTGTTTATATTAACATTTTTTCAGTGTCTACTTTGGTCTATTTATTGTGCTGCTCAAATACTAAATTACACTCCCGGTCAGTTTTTTCAAGTTTCTTATCCTATTGTGTATAACTTATAAGGAAAATTGTATTAATCAAACAACAGATTATAATATTTACTTTGTCATTACATTTTGCAACAACAGAATACCAGATAAAAACCTCACTGCATGCAGAGCTTCGACTCATTCAATTTTAAAGTCATTGCAATGCTGCCATCTGGTGGTGTAAATTGGCAACTTCATAAAAGATCATCACTGAATTAATTCTAATTTATTCTGTATTATGTGCCTCCATTATCATAATACAGAATATCTATTTGTAGCACTGCAGTTTATTGTTATTTAGGTCCAGGAATAATAGCACTACTAGTCTTGAGCCATCGTCTCCCTGCTCTAACGAACTGGATTTAAATGAATCATTAAACTTTGCAGAAGCCTGACAAATGCAGAAAGTCGTTTTTGTGTTATATATTTTTTATCTTCCTCTGGTGATAATTCCATTCTTTGCAGCATGTCACTACCAAAGTTGAACAACGATGAAGGGGAGGCAGTTGTCATATTGGGATCTATGACGATTGGCACTGGGGTATTGCACTTGTTAGGAAGTGCAAGAATGATGAAGAAGAAACCCTCCAGGAGATAAGTTCAGAAATGACAAGGAATGAGGACAGAATGTGAAAGCGACAGCGATCTGACTAAAGGATTCAGGAGCCTGTCGAAACTTCCTTTTCATGTAAGTGAGTCAAATGACAATGAATTAGACATAAAATAGGGTAACAGAGGGACATCTTCAAAAAACCTTCAAATGTCCTTTCTGGTGCCAGTGGTTTTCTTCCATTAGCAGACTAAAGGGGCACAAGAGGAGTCAAGTGCTTGATGAACAGGTTTGGTGAGTCTACTTGTCAACATAGCTTTCTTCCATTTAACCATCCATTTACTATCCCACTTATCCTGTTCACATGGAGCCGGAGCAGATCCCAGTGGACATCAGGCACAAGGCAAGGAACAGGGCGGGGACTGGTCGCCTGTCAATCACAGGGCTGACAAACAGAGACGGACAACCATTCACACTCACATTCACATCTGTGGAAAATTTAGAGTCTCCACATAACTGCATGTTATTGGCCTGTAAGAGTAAACTGGAAGACCCGAGGGAAACCCATGCAGGCATGAGGAGAACCTGCAAACGGCACTCAGAAATGGCCCAGCCGACCCTGAACCTTCCCACTATGAGTGCTACAACTAAGAAAAATATATGAATGACAAGGAAGCTAACCTACCAATCACTTCAAACCCAGCCCTGATGAGAAGACCAAGGAGTGAAAGTGAAACTGGGCCATCACAAGTTGCACCCGAGCGCCAGTGTGTCTTTGTGTGCACATTTAATCTTGTACAGGAGGCTACTGCTGCAGAAAATGCTTTGCTCCACCAGAGAGCAGTGGTGCTCCATGGGCTGCCTCCATTCCATCAGCCAGTCAAAACTGAATGTAAAATATCTTTAAATAGATGAATGCTTATGTTCCAAGAATGCCTCCCATGACACCAGGAAAGGTACGAACAAATGGATGAAAGCAGAGTCAGAATAAAAGGCATCGTGGGATATTCTGAAACGAGTACTGGACTGTAGAACATATTTAATCTGTATTGTATGTGTGCAAAGCCGAATATTTAACTAGCTTAAATGCAGTATTAAAGGTTGGTCATTAAGTAAGCTGAGTCATGACAAATGAAAGAGGACATCACAATATAAGCATTTTCCAGGGTGTTGCACATATAGTTCGCCATCTCTCTCCCCTCATCACCTCTCGGTTCCAACTATCTAATAAAGGCACATAAAGACCATATCACCATACCAATCATCACCATCATTTAAGCAGCATTTAATACTGGCTGCCACCACTGGGAATCCTCCTCAAATGATGAAGCTTTTAATTCTCTGGTGATGCAAATTAATTACAATGTATATGTTAGGTACCGTTACATCACTGACTGCTGAGGTTTCAGGTCTTTAAGGCGGTTGCAATCTGCAGATGCTGCAGATGTTACCACTAAATGCATAAAAAGAGACCTTAATAGAAACTGGTACACAGCAAGTGTGTCAAACATCTTGGGCGATTTGGTTGACATGATACAAATCAATGAATAGACCCAGGCTGCATTGTTTGAATTCCCTTCCCTTTGAATTCTCGTTTTAATTTCCAGCAGACGAGGCACGAGAAGTGCAACACTGTCTCTCACTAGTTTAAAAAAAAAAAAAAAAATCTTTTAATTTGGCAGAATTATGCTGCTTCTTCAGATCCAGACGGTTATCCTGTCGGCTATTAGCCTGACTTTACAAAGACTTACAGAAGCGTCTGAACATTTATAATAATGTTCTGTGTAGTTCAGACACAGAAAATCAGACAATAGATAAAAAGGGCCGCCGGTATTCTCATTGAACATCTTAAACTGAATCCTCCGTATTATAAAATCACAGACTTGACAATGCAAGAGCCAAAAGGTATCTCGACTTATATCATTAAATATAATAGGATACACATTTTGAAGGACTGCTGAGTGGTGCAATGCAGCTTTCATTGAATTGAGTTCCAGGTTGCAGCAGTGTTGAAGGGATTCTGACTCTGTGAAGTGGTTTACTCAGCAGAAATGTCCTAAAGAGCTGGTGCATTACAGGAGCTGCACTGGAGATGCCAGCAACAAATGCCACTCTGTAGACATTCATCATACCTAGTTAATGTATGCCCCCACATCCCAGTGCTTTCTGCTGAGTGTGTACATTTTGATTGTGAATGTGACAACATCCACCACTAAGAAAGCTGGAGTCAATGACACTGCTTCCTCTCATCTCCTTGGTCTTTGCATGTTCCCTTTAATTTCATATAAACAGTGAAGCACTGGCTTTAGATTGCAGCGGTATCTTATCCCCTCTCCACCCCAGGTGCTGCCTCGCTTACTATAAATATGACCCATTAAACACATTGTCATGCAGCTTTCTTCAGCTTGGGAGGCTTTTTGGTAAAAGGTGTTATTTCTCAGCTGGCGTGTGAAAAGCACATCACAGCCAGGAGTGAGAGAGTCAGATGAAATGAGAGAGAAAGAGAGAGAGAGACTCGGGGAAGATGCAGCTTTCTGCAAGCTCTCCTCCAAGACACCTGCCGATGCCCATGCCACAGATTTGGCAGGTGTTCTGGCCAGGTGACACTGATGGTTGATTAAACTCTTATGCAGCAGGGGCATCCAGTCTCGGATGTAGCGATGCTATTTTTTGCTCTCACTTATTCCCATTCATGTTTTATTCAGACTGTGGTTGCTTCGGCAAAAGAAGGCCTATGTGCAACCATGTGGGGAAGATGTATTTCTATTTTTTGAGAAGCGAGGCTGTTAGTAAATCATACGACGGTCTCAAACGGCAGCCATATGCTGTGTCTGTGTGTGTGTGTGTGTGGAGAGTGTGTGGGTTTGAGGGATGAAGGTTATATAAGAAAGATAAATTCAGAGAGAACTGACAGAAATCTCTCGCCGCTAATTGCCAACACTTTGTTAAACACCACTTTGTTTGCTGCTAATCTGTGATGCTGCTACAAACAGCTAAAACATGACAAATCCTGCAGACTGGCCCCTCATCCAGTCCTTGTGCAAAGAAAAAACAAACTGGTGGTTATAAAACTTGCTTCCCGTCGACCTTGCATTCATCCTTTAACCGCCTACTGGAATCAAACGATAAGTAGATAACCTGGAAATACTTTATTTCCGTTGGAGGTTGCATGCCAAACCTTTGCTAAGAGATTAACAGAGTACAGCTGAAGCCGCACGTAACAGCTGCACACATGTTCCTGTATCCCACCACGCATCTGGAGTACATTGATTGCACTCTTTTGGAAGGCGGTACTTACTGTACACATGATTGCAACACAGAGCAACACACAGAGAGAGAGCGGGAGAAGCAGCGAGCGGTGGGTGGTGAATGAGTTCAGCTTCTTCTTTTTTTAGCCTAATGTGGCTGCAGCAAAGAGCCGGGATTGAACACTGAATTGTAGGACAGTGAATGAATGTACAAATCTATATACGCACTCAAAGTAGGTGTTGCTGTGTACTGTATGCCGCGCTCCATATTATCCATATTCTATCGACTGCAGTGCAGCCAAGTCCCCGGCTTTAGCTTTTTCCGACATACATTCATGCCAGGATTCTGAGCTCAGCCATGGGTGTCCCCACACCTCCACTGCACACAGGATCCTGCTGTTCAGCACAGTTAACATACGTACTGTAGGTGTGCTGTGATTAATGCTCCATATGGCTGTATAGACTTTAAAAGCACCCAAGAAACGGACCTGAAGAAGTTGCCCAAATGTAACACGCTTCATGATTTGAAGCACAACTGTAATTGCAGCACGTTGTCAGTCAGCCTCTCTCACACAGTAACATCTCATCTTAAAAAACAAAGGAACCCAGTAATCTTATGTGCTGTCACAACAAAGGAGTGTTAGTAGAATAACGACGGGAGGCACACAGAGAGACGAGCAAAGAGATTAGGTTGATTATGTACATAAACCTAAAGATCTCTTTAGCAGGAGAATTACAGAAGTGAATCAACAAGGTAAAACTCCTGTTGTGGTAACAATATCTTATGTTTAGTATGAGTCTACAGAAACCAGACAGGCTGTAGTTAACTGCTGAATAATGGGAAAATAAAAACAGGTAATCTCTTCCAGTGAGTTGGATTGTGCATCTGGAGACTCAAATTACATATCGGTTTACATGCATAATTGGCTGATATTGGCCTATCACATATATGTGTATAAGCTATATGAAAATACTGTTTTTGAAAGATAGAACCGCAGTAACAGATGTTTGGGATACTTTAGAACCGGTGCTCTCACATGCTTTTAAAACACTGTGGCGAGCAGTCGATCTCACCTCCTCACTAAAGGTTAAACCAGCACAAACATGACAATCTACAACATAACATAAGGCCCCCATGTTCTGAACAGACTATGCATGCACACAATGACTCACCTCGGGTCACGTTAATGTAAAACATTACATTTGAAGGCTGCACAATTGTAGGGTTAAAATTTACAATTACACAAAGAGGGATTATGGTTATGTTCAGATTAAGTGTCAGGGAAGTCGACATATGTCATCCGTAGTGACAGAAACATAACCGTGTTTGATTTCAAAACCTGTGTCGTACAGTTATGTTTTATGAGAAGTGACAAAAGCATTGAAAGCTGCACAATAACTGAGAGCTCTTTATGAACGGGGCCGTTTAACTGTGAGGGAAATTAGATTAATGCAGACGTTAAATGGGGCTCGAAAATAGAACAATATTTCAAATGTGCCCTTTTATCACATCAGAAGCCTGTAGAGTATCTGTCATTTGCACACTACATACGTACAGCAGAGTCCCCCTAGAGTAGACGTCCATGCATATATAGGCTAAGAAAATCTCAGTTTTAGCATCAGAGAATAAAGCAAAGAACGGCTGTTTAAGTCTGCTGTAAATATTCAACTCATCTGCAAACCACAGATGAACTCACAACACGGCAAAAGTATTTACACATACACAGCATCACTGAGGCAGATGCTGGACTGGCTGGATGTTGATTGCAACCTGACTATTGTACATTCAAGTGCCTTGTCGTGCTCTTTGTGAAGTTCCAGCTCACCAGTGAAAACATGGATACAATCAAAATGTTACATCAACAGCAATTTGTCTCCTCGAAAAACAATCGACGTCGGCTTCCTCTTTGTGCCACCATTTGTACCCTTTAATCATTTGTGCGGTCCGTGTGGAACGTTGGGGTTTGGCGAACTCATCCCGAACGACACAAAGATGATTGCTTAGTCATTTAACAATATGAAGAACTTCAGCGCACAAACCACAAGACTTTTGGTTTCCTTGGCAATAAGCAAGCTAAATACTGCTCCACTTATTCAAGTGGAAGTGAGTCAACAGTGCTGTTGTACAAATCGCCCCCGTACCATCCTCATGCTTTGTATGGGCTTGTTGTAAGAGTAGGGAAAATAAAGGAGCATTGACACAAATGACGATGCCCTGTCATTGACAACAAGCTTGTCTTACGGGACGAACCGCTCATCGGCGGGAAGCAGAAGCAGTCTGGTGCTGCGTGTTTGTCTAAGATAACAAGCCTGGGGCCTTATTTATTCACAGTAACACACCTTTGCTCCTCTCCGCCAGCGTCCTGGCTCATATTTCCCACTGGGGACCGTATTGTTGACCGACACACAACCGCAGTGGAGCGATAGAAAGTCACCCTGCAAATAAACTGACGAGTCACAAACACTGACCTCTTGACAAAACTGCCGCCGTGCTGAAATAACACAAACTCTCCTCAGTGTCCTTCTTACATTGATTTACCGGTTAGCCATCAGAAATCAATGTATTTGGGATTTAGGGCTCAGATAATCAGGAGAATTGTGATGGATAATTTCTATTAATAACAGAATATAATTCTCCTTGGAGCCCTACAGACAGACATTGGAATAGCTGATGATGTTGAATAGTGGAGGAACTGATGGTTACACTCTTCATCACTAATTTAATCCTTAGTCCATGGCTAGCTAATACTCCACAGAACATGATATTGCTGTGGAAATAAATAGAAAGCTATTTTTAAAACAGGTTTCTTTCACATCAACACAATAAATAGGACAGAATCCAGCCACATCTGCATGATATAAAGGGGGAAAATGAAATGTATCAAATCTATTTTTGAAGAATTAGACTGAAAAACGAAGCTGTTAGTACAGGACATGTTTTATGTCACTGGACTGACTAACATCCAAACACTCCAGCAGTCCATACAGTAGGCTACATATCATATTGTCGTGTGGATGAATGGGTGGGACTCCAGTTGTATCAGTTCCATCTTGTATTCCACAATACTGGTATTAAACGGTATTGCAAAAGTGATGTCATTCTAGAACACATGAGGGCTCAGTCACATCCTCCCTGTGACTGACACTCCCAGGAGGAGAGCAAATGTTATCTGTGACTGGTGGTGCGAGCGTCAGAAATACTTTGGAGATCTAGAAACGACTGACTATCATGACTCTTAATTTTCGGGTTTAACAGCCACATGGACGCAGCCTGTAATCACAATTGCACTGTAGTGCAAAGCGATCTGAATCCTGTTTACTCAGTCAGCATAAAATGCCAAGTCACCATGGCAACTGAGGATGCAACCCACTTTGTGAAGGGTGATGGAGACAGAAGGCTGCTCAGCCGCTGAGCGATGTATTATAACTGTTTAAAACGCGGTGGTTTAAAATCTGAACAAGAAGAAGCAGCAGAACAAACCGGATGTCCCACCCGATCTTTGTGCACCACAACCGCTGCCACCGCTCGGGCTACTACAGGTCACGTTGAAGCTTCTTTGTGTTATGTAACTGCGTTGAATTACGCTGGCAGCGCCAGCGAGATCACATTTCACACATGTAGGGAGTTCAAATCGATGGACATGCTGTTTAATTTTCAAAACTCCCTCAACGCGTTCGCACGTCACCGGCATCAGTCTACAAAGTTGCATAACATTTCTGTCACATTTACGGGAATGGAGCAGCATCAGTCCAAATTCTAGAGCGATTCATCTCAGAGGAAAAACCCAAGTGATTAATACCAGCTTGTGGGGATGTTTTATTTTCATTTGGTTAAAAGAGGGGAGTGATTTATTTTATAATCATCCAGTCAACCCACATATACAGACATACTGGCAAAACATCCAACATGAAGATCCGGGGGCAGCATGGATGCGCGCCTACCTGTCCGCAGGTTGAAGGAGAGTCGGGCTTCAACAAAATAGGGGGTATCACTCCTGGAGCGGAGTCTTCTGATCAGTCGGCGGTCTGTGCTGCTGTCTGGAGTGGTCGCCATCAATTTGAACCAGTGTCCAGTGGTGACTGCTGGAAAAACCGCGGCCACTCACACTCTGGGAGGTTGCTGATGGGGAGGAGGAAGATCACAGAGGGAGAGGAGGGAGAGAGAGGGAGGGGGAGCGAGAGAGAGAGAGAGAGAGAGAGAGAGAGAGAGAGAGAGAGAGAGAGAGAGAGAGAGAGAGAGAGAGATTTTTTTTGATTTTTAGAAAAA
>CAAKHC010013804.1:0-16544 GCA_901007825.1 Macroramphosus scolopax | reverse complement strand
AAAGAAAGAAAAAAAAAAAAATAAAAAAAAAAAAAAAAAAAGGGGGGGGGGGGGGGGGGGGGGGAAGGGGGGGGGGGGGGGGGGGGGGGGGGGGGGGGGGGGAGGGAGAGAGAGAGAGAGAGAGAGAGAAGAGAGAGAGAGAGAGAGAGAGAGAGAGAGAGAGAGAGAGAGAGTAGGAGAAAGAGACGTGTAGAAAAGGAATATAGTGACAATATCAAATGCATGTTATGTTATGTTATGTTATTTTGTAATAAAAAAGGCAACTTTGTCTTCAACATGCAGTCTACTCTACATGATGTAGATAAAAATGTACTACATAAGATGTTGTGTAGTGGTGAGAACCTTGTAGAAATCAGAACAAATGGGAAGCAGAATTTGAGGGGAATCTATATTGTCTCACAAAAAATAATTGTTTTTCCAGATTAAACATACATCAAAGAGGCATGATTGATTGTCCTCTACATAGCTATTCATGACAGCTATTCAAAGGCTGTTGTCTGGTATATGCATGAATTCTTATGGTATAGAAATGGCTAGTGTCATGCCAATGTTATTCATGTTTCTTGCAGTACTGACTGAAGCAGGTACAATCACTATGTGATTGACTGATGACCTTCTGGCCACAAGGCATTCAACTTTATAGCTAGACCACTTATCAAGGTCGTAGGGTTGAAATCAACGTTGGAGGTGAAATATTTAAAAATTTACTAACTCTAGTTCAAATGGGATGAACATTTTCAAATTTCAAGATAATGTCCAGTCTCTTTTTTTAATGGTTAAAGGTTCTCACTCACACATGGTGAGAACCGCTGTTGGATGCTGGGTGAATGTAACTGAGTATCTTTCTGTGATAGCTGATGGTTGATTGAGTTAAGATACGATTCTGATTATTACAGACAACGATGTGTGGTAGTGCTTGCTTTGTTATCTTTTATTTTTCATATCAACATAATTTGTGTTATTGTGCCCCAATGGCCTATATATCATACATACTCTAATATAGTACAAAATATGGACACATGTGTTACCTTTATCTTTATTTAGATGAACATTCAAGTGGAAATAATCCAAGTCAAACAGGCAGAAATTTCCAAAATTTGAGGTAGGACAATGAATGAATAATCCAGAATAAATCACACTTACGAAATTCTACCAGCAGATGTCTCTCTTCGCCCTCATCTCTCTCTCTCTCTCTCTCTCTCTCTCTCTCTCTCTCTCTCTCTCTCTCTCTCTCTCTCTCTCTCTCTCTCCCAACCTCAGTTTCTCTGCATTTTTAAGAGCGCATTTTACGACAAGTGTGGGAGGTTTACGACCTTTCATATTAGTTGGAGTGACAGAGGTAAACAAGATAACTCCACGTTGCCGTCTCTCCCGAAAGTGTCACACTAAGAGAGGTAAGTACAATAAGAACGAGTTAGCAATGAAAGTTCTTTAAATGCGTGTTTTTCAGGTAAGATACATACAAATACACACATTTGAAGTAACGCGTAAGTTCCTGTTTTTACGTGACAGCGAGCACGACGGGTTTGGAAAAAGACGTGCTTGCTAAAGTTAACGTCAACCGTGTGTTCCTGTCTGATGTGAAAAGGTTGTTTCAGTCTGAGAATAAAACAGTTTAAAGTCCAATGACAAACAAGCAACAATAGCAGTTACTGCATGTTAGCTGTATTTAAGCTAATGGCTGTCGTGACAAGTCGTTTCTACGTTGTGTTGGACAGCATGTAAAACCTGTTTCGACAGATTTGTTTTTTAGTTTGTTCAGGCGTCCAGGACGCACCCAAACAGTCTGTTATTAAGTTTGTCTAAGAAGGTCATGTCTTCCTTTCACTGCCAACCGACTGAAATTGTTTGCACATGCCTGTACCTTTATCACAGCCAAAATCCAAAAGGTTGCTGCTCTCAGATTGCGCAACTGAATTCTTGCAGCTACTGTATTCATGTTAACTTGTTAAAGTAGTGACAGTGAAAAAATCTGAGGATGATATGTTGGGATCTGGAACTTTTAATGGGCATTTGATTTAATTCATTTTTAATTAAAAAATGTTAAAAAAAGTTTTCACATCAGCCACCACACATATATGCTGACACTAATATATCTGTAAATATATAATCTCTTTTAAAAACAGGGACAATGCTGCTCAAACAACGCGCTGTCGTTGCGCTTGGTCTTCGCATGTGCTCTACTCGTGTGACGAGAGGACCTTTGACAGACACAACAAGACCCAGCTCAGGTGACATGAAATGTTTTAGGTTTCTGGTTCATATTATGTAGCTTTGCTGACGTGATAGGTCAGTATTGGCCCTGTTTTAAGCATTGGTGAAGGTGATCCCTCTTGAAAGATGCTTTGTATAATGACAAAAGGTCCGGTGACATTTTATACTTGGTTCATGCTCCACCCCTCTGCCATGTTTCATGAAAATCCGGCTGGTAGTTTTTGCATAATCCTGCATCCCAACACGCACTTGGACTTTCAGACCTCCCCCACCCCTCATGGAAAAACAGAACAAACCGTATTTTTCCATGTTAAATGCATGGGCCCCAAATGTAATGGGCTGTTCCTTGGCCCATGCTTCACTTCTAAGTTAAGTGAAAATGAATCCTATACACAGACAAACAAACAAACAAGCGTGGGTGAAAACGTAACCCCCAAGGTGGAGGTAACTACTAATTAATCAGGCAAAAACATGCAATTAAATAACTGAATGGAAATCTTTGCTGCAGATTGTTTAGCCCTCTGCCAGCTGTAAGGAACTGATGTCTGTCTCATGATTACATACCTTGAAGGACGTATTTAAACTAATATTCCTGATTTTGATAAAACATTATATTTATTTATTTTTTTCTTCTTACTTTTTCAAGACATGTCTGAATTCCGCGAGGTCTTCTACAAAGCCAAGCGCATAGCAATCATCACAGGGGCGGGTGTGAGTGCAGAGAGTGGAGTGCCAACTTTCAGGGGAGAAAATGAGAAATGGAGACAATGGCAGTCGCAGGTACTTTCTCGAGAAAAAGAACATGCTCACCCATTCATGGATGTATTGCTAAAGGTCAATCTTTTGTGTGTTATAAAAAAAAAGTCAAGAAAACTTGAAGTGTTTACTGCTTTAATTTTCTGCCTCAGAAAACATACTTTTGTTTGATACCCTCTAAGCCTTTCTACTGTGTCCACATACATGTCCATGTGGATGCTTCCCCAGGACCTGGCAACTCCAGAGGCCTTCTCCCGCGACCCGTCACGCGTCTGGGAGTTCTTTCATTACCGGAGGGAGGTTGCGTTGAGCAAAAAGCCCAATGCTGCTCATCTGGCTATAGCCGAGTGCGAGGCCCGGCTGAAGAAGCAGGGACGCTCCGTCGTCGTCATCACTCAGTGCATCGACGACCTGCTCCAGAAGGCAGGGACCAAACACGTGCTTAAGATTCATGGTGAGGGGCAGACTTGTGCCCGATCTATGAGATGCTACGAAAGTGGCAATTTAAGGACAATAAATAATCAGATTTAATAAATTCAATCCCAAGAATTTAGAGTTATTTAGGTTATTGTCAGGAAACCAAATCCCAAAAGTGTTTTATTAAGTCAAATGAGGATTCTCTAATGTCACTTTTAAGGACACATTTCTGCCTGTAAATATGAATGAGTTAAGACATGATACTGTTGTTGTTACCACATCCTGTGGAGAAGTTGATGTTTCTGTGGCTTCACAGGGCTGAAATGAAAAACAGACGTGTGTTCTTGTGTGTCTCTGCAGGCAGTCTGACGGAGACGCGCTGCGTGAGTTGTGGACACGTGACCGTGAGAAAGCAAAGCCCCATATGTGCTGCCCTGAAGGGCACAGGGTAAGAAGTATATATTTAGTGTATATATACACACACACACTACTAAACACACTGGGTTTGTAGTCGTTTCAGTTTATGATGGTAAAGTCGTCTCGGATGCTCTCTTCATGTACAGTTCGCCTGATCAAGATGTGGCTGATGCCCAGATTCCTGTGGATAAACTGCCAAGGTGGGTTTGCTTTTACTTCATATCGATTGAGCACCACAACTACAAATACGTTGGGGAGTTCATGTCATACCGTGCATTTTGACATTTGAGTGTTACTATTTAAACGTTTTTGTGGGACAGCAGCCAACATCTTCATCCTCCACCTGATCTTCATTGAGTTTCTGTTTGACCTTCTTCTCCAACCAATTCAGCTCTCACTCACGCAGATCCATCTGTCTTACCTATCCGTCGTTCGTACATCCCATTGACAGGCTTAGTCTTCCATGAGGCCTCCTCTTCTTCCTCACCACTCTGCCTTTTGCTCCGTGTAGTACTGCCTTAGCAGTTAATTCTGGGGGACCGTGTTTCTGTTGTATTTGTGTACTTGATGTTTTATTGTTCTATATAAAAGGATTGTCTTTAAGCTTTGATGAAATAAGGTTCCCTATACTATACTTGATTTCCAAGCTAATTGTAATGACGCCAGCACTCCCACTAGGGGGCAGTGGTGTGCTATGAATATTTCATCTTCATTCAGAGACACTCCACCAGCATGTTTATTTGAAATTTACCTTTTGTGAGAAGTAACAGTGTCCATACAAAGGACACTTTATCTGCTTGTCTGACTCTTAAAGTTCACATCATCATTGTAACTGCAACTATAGTCAGACCAGTCATACTGGAAACAAGAAAGGGTCGTTGTGTTATCATTGGGATCAATAAACCCATATCCATTCCCATCCTCACCCGTAACCACACCCCATCAGTGATATCACAAAGATTGATTTGACTAGTAAACTGATGGAAAGTTGCCCACTGTCTCGTGTCTGCCTGGATTTATCCGATTATTGAGTAAATTCTGTGACTGTCTGTGCTGCTGTATCAAGGTGTGACCAAAGTGACTGCCACGGTCTGCTGAGACCCAATGTTGTGTTTTTTGGGGAGACTTTGGACTCTCATATCTTGACCAAGGTGGAAAAAGAGTTGGAAAGCTGCGATCTGTGTCTGGTGGTGAGTCCTTAAATACATGTGTATTACTTCATATAATACAGCACATATTTCAGAATCTCTCAAGAACTGGACCTGAAAGAAAATGCTGCGCAGTAGAAGTTAATGCTCGTGTTTTTTTACCCTGTAGGTTGGCACGTCTTCAATCGTTTACCCAGCAGCCATGTTTGGCCCTCAGGTTGCGTCCAGAGGCGTCCCAGTGGCTGAGTTCAACACGCACGCAACACCGAAAACCGAGTACTTCACGTAAGTCAGCCGAGTAACTGAGTGCATGTTGAAGAACATGAAACTAAACACCAACCTTGCATGAAAACATCCATTCACAGTATCTGACCCCTTGAACAAGTGACTCAGTTCTTTCAGTCAGTTCTCTTGTTCTTCTGCTCCTGTGTGATGTGTCACAGGTACCATTTCCAGGGCCGGTGTGGAACTACTCTCCCTCCAGCTTTGGCGCGTCATGAGTCAGAGGATATTTAGGAGCCACATGATCGACTCAACCGACGGCAACCAGTTCTTGGAGGGGTCGATCGTAGTCCAAAGAATTCATAATGTACTTTTTTTATTCCATATCTTTGCCTTCAAATCTCTTCAGCTGTTGGTGCCTGGTAGAAACAGGGTTGTATATAATTTAGCTTTCTGTCCATATATGAATACAAAGCTCACTAAACTGGAAATGGGATGTTGTATGGTTTATATAATTGTTGTGTAGATTTAAGAAGGAAGTAGGAAGAAGTTCACTGGAATGCATCGGTACGTTGTTCTACACAGAGGAAACTATCTCTTAATTCATTACATATCATATACAGATGGTGTTGGTGAGGAATACTTATGTTTCACATATACTGTGCTATAAGAAAAGGTTATCGGATTTAAAAAAAAAGCATATTTTTGCTGGTGCTGATGGAATATATTTCTGTTTTTCTTTGCCTCTGAAAGAGCAGATAAACAGACTAGAACATAATCTGGTGCCTTTTTTTTTTTTTTTTTTAACTTGACCAAATCTTGGCTTTAAAACCTGAAGTGCAAATCAACTAACGTTACAGAGATTAAACCAAGTGTACAAAGCGGGCTCCTGTAGCTCTTCGACGGTGTTTATTATGATGTCACTGTGGTTACATGTCATGGATCATTCATGATATATTTATTACATTTTTACACATGGAAATGTCTATTTTGGAAAAACACTTGTTGAATCTCTGAAGGTGGAAAGGCTTTGAAATAAGAAATTAAAGGAACCAGATGATATTTGTGTTCACCTGTTATTTTTTCAGCCAATGCAAGTGTCAAAATTTATTATTGACATCCTGGTAAGAACTTATCTGTTTTTTGCCGAAATATTTCTGCTTTAGATGATTGTGGAGAAGGAAATACTCTTCATGGATTGAGTTTCCTTTCTTTCCCTGGTTGGTTGGTTGTGAGACATCTCAGAGAATCACACAGCATTTGGTCAATCGATTCCATGTGAAGTTGCAGCGCTCATTATTTTTAGTCTGCACAGCATTGCAGCGCCACAAAAAACAACCAAAAACAGTTGGTCCGTGTTGGTGAAACAGCCGATGTGCCGAGAAAATACCTGGCGCTACTTCCTCCGGAGGGTTTTTTCCATCTCCAACGTGGCACCTCGCTGCTTGTTTTCTCCGCTCAACAATTAACATCCAAATCGGATCGCTCTGTTGCCAGAAAGTATCATCACCTGTTAGTGTACGTCCTCATCATCATTGGCATGATTAGATTTGCTCATTTCCTCTTCTATTACTGCCGCTTCCCTTCAAGGAGAAGTAAGAGTGGTTTGTTATTAGGAAGAAAAAAAAAGTGCACAGAGAGGCACTCAAGAGAAATCTAAGAGGAAAGCAGTGTAATACAAAAGTACCTCCAATAACTTCTGGCTTCAAGAGGATTAGATTGTTAAGTTTAAATTGAATCTGCTTGAGAGTGGTGTCATTTTACATTTCTGCGTATGTTGTACTGTACTGTGCTTAACTTGTGTGTGTCTTCCAATTTGCAGGTCTAGAAACTGATATTCCTTTTTTACCACATTGATGAGACACTAGGTTGAATCTAATTGCCCTGAATCCTCAGGACAACAGACTTTTTACTACTTCTGGTAAACACTGACTCTTATTAATGAATCTGAGCTCGTAAACACAAATCCGATATCTAGATCTCACCTGTAGTGGAGTCGGAAAATAAAAACCTGCACCTTTAATAACCTTTGTAGGTTTTCAGATATCATTTTAATTGGAAAAACATACAAGTTTAAATCAAGAGCTGATGAACTGTCTTATCTAAGCTGCAACAGAACTACTTACAGACACAATCATATAGATTACACAGTGAAATACGAGTGAAATGGTCCAATCTGCCAGTAGGGTTCAGTATTTATCAGCAAATATTATGTATAACTGCCTAAAGGGCCAGAAATAGTTACAGGTGTTGCAGTGTTTATTCCAAGAAATGGAAAAGATTAAAAGTCTGCTGAAATCTTACGAAATGGTTATTTTGGATCGAAACCCTTTGAATATGTGAGGGACATTTATTTATTGATTCCATAGTTTATATCCTTGTCGTGCTTTAATTCTATGCATATTGCTTTTAGATAAGTTTGTTTTATTTTATTCGGCTTAAATATTTTTATGTTTTATATTCATCATTTTATATATATTATTCATATTTTCACGTCCAGTGTTGGATTCTATTTGTGTCTTTTGTCCAAGCGCCCTTCTTCTCCTTTTTTAAATTTAGATGTCCTGAATATTTGGAAAAGTGGGTCATGTTTTGTTTATGACATCGAACCTCACAGACGGTAAAGTCATATCTATGTATAATATCGATCAGTCGATGAGCTTCCAGAAAAAATCGCTAATTTACGAATAAAACGTCCAACGTTCAAGCTGTACAGTTTCCAGGAATAACCAAAGAACAGAAGCTTATGTAGGCCGGAGTGTTTTTCTATTTCCAGTGACTACTGGAGCTTGTCTCACATGAAAACTCATGCAGCTTTCATGAGCTCACACACACACGCACACGGTGCAATCCCCTTACAGTTTCCTCCTCCTAACCTTTCCCTGAACTGTGTGTGTTTGATAGTCTTGGCGGCGATAACAAATCTTTACAGTTAATCCCTGCTTTGCCGTGAGAAACCCCCCCCCACTCTCCCAACACCCCCCTCTGTTATTTTTGGGCTTCTGTGATGAAAGCTTGATAATTCCCACATTGAAATGAAACAAGAATAACAGAGAGGGGAGGCAAAGATTGCCTTTTTTGTATCCCTCTGTGCTGATACTTCCAGGTAGCCTGATTGGGGGGGTTGTTGTTTCAGAAAGGCTACGATGGGGGCTCAGGTGCAGGCTAATCTGCTCTAATTATGATCAAGGCGAGCAGCGACTTTCTCCTGGTTATTGATCACTGGCCCCGCCTCACCTAGAGAAGTATTTGGATTCAATGAGAGCGGCACATCACACACATAAGGAGGAACCCCTCCCCCTCCACGCCCGCTGAATCTGGTCTGTGTCTTTTAAATTCAACATCCAGTTCCTATTCAACATCAGGCCGGTCCAAGTGTTGTTGCAGCCGTTGGGCCTCGAATCCGCCGGCTCTGTTTGTGCCCTGTTTCCCAGATCAGTCGGCTTTAATTGACCTCATCTGACTCACTCAATATTCATTGTCTGTTAACCAGCAGTGTAAGCATCCCCATCTGTCCCTTGATGTCCCTTTCCTCCCCCCTCTCCCTTTCTCTTTTTCCAATTGCAACGCAGTCACATTAAGTGTTATTACATACTGTATGTGACACACAAGTACAAGTATGACTTTTACAGAGTAAAGGATGAGGCACTCCTTAATTTCGATTCAACAAAAATGTTAGCAAACGTGTAGCAAACATGGAGCAACATTAGCAGTCATGTCCTGGCTTCTAATGTGACGTATGAAATAAGTGGACGTAGCCTGACATGACGTCGCCTGCTGGTGAGTAGACGCACATTTCGGAGCCTCGACTTTGGTATTTTGACTGTGGTAGCGACTCGTCAATCACAAGGCTGTAAAGAAAAACCTGCTCATGTCTTCACCTCTGACTGGACCTGTGTAGTTTTCTGTTTTGAGACTCCTTATTTCCTCTTTTAGTTTGAAAAGTTTGGTTTCCCAGCCCTCCTGTTGTTGTTATCACCTTGTGTCGTCTGCTGTCACTCCTACTCTTGTTCAGCTCATTATCAGATACTTGCCTCCTTAGTATGAGTCTGTACTTCTTGTGCTTCATATGTGTGTTTGTTGCTTCGCCGTGAGGTAATAAATCAACTGAGAAGTAGATTCATCTTCTGATAGACTTCAATACAAAACATTGCAGACGCACCCCCTACTGGACATTAGATATACTGCAGGTTTAAGGCACGTCTGCAATGGCTTCACTCTTCAAACCCGGCAGGCGAGACAAGATCTTTTATACAGTCCATGTGTAAAACTCTCAAGGTGCAAGTCTTTATGTTCATTAGCTAGACTACAAAACTAAAACTAAATAAATGTACAGAAAAGTGCATTTTTACTTCAGTAGGTAACGGTGAACACTGACCCTACGCTCAGGCACTCAGACTCACTATGGCACGTGACACTTTGCTAGACAGTCAGACGGTAGGAGGGGTTGAGGCACATGGACTGGATGCAAACACACAGGCAAACACACTTGCGCACAGGTACACACTCAAACGCTGCCTCTCCCAGATTACTTGAACTATCAGAGGCTTTAAGAGGATTTCACAATGGGAGGGCGTTGCACTCGAATCCCATGCACCTGATGGCCATTGATCCATTCTAAGCCTGCGCGCAGACACACGGGCGAATCAGGCACAGTTGTTAGCTCTTGTCATTAGCAGCAAGCATCTGACCTTGCTGCATCTTTATTTGCAGCGTTCAGTGTTGTTGGAGGTTGGTGGTCCTGTTTGGCTCTTTAGCATCGCGTATGTGTGCAGGATTCGGCAGCTAGTGCTATCTGCAACAGAAGAGACGGTGTTGATGAGCAACATGTTGCAGTCCACGATCACACAAGAAACTTGATGCAATTTATACCCTTTAGGGATACAAAGATACTCCACAAGGTTTATGTTTCATGGTATTTATCATAGGAAATTCAATGTAAACAGTCTCAGTAAACCGTCAGGGGTTATCAACCGTTTTGCATCCATTCATCGATACCATAAATACTTAATTTGCGTATTGATCCCACTCGTCACATCTTGCACGCCCTCCATCCACATTAACATGCACACTGTCAACACACCCGACAAATGATTGATCCATCATACACCGGCACACACACATTATATATTTATACATGCATTAATATTGTCTGTCATGATGGTGATTATTGTTGTTAATATTATATCTTAAGAAGCATTAACATCATG
This sequence comes from Macroramphosus scolopax, assembly GCA_901007825.1. Taxonomy (NCBI): domain Eukaryota; kingdom Metazoa; phylum Chordata; class Actinopteri; order Syngnathiformes; family Centriscidae; genus Macroramphosus; species Macroramphosus scolopax. Next base: position 6,160 of record CAAKHC010013804.1, on the reverse strand, counting down.
GTAAAACTTTAAGTGTATTTCAACATTATTATTATATAGATGACTATTATTAATATCACTACTGATGTTATAGAATGTGACTCTGATGTTAAGTAATGTGTTTTTGAATTGAAGTTGCAGGTTCTCGGCTTCAGGCAGGATTTGAACTTTAAGCGGAATTTTTGCTGACGTTGATTTATACTTTATCTTCTTTTTCACGAGATTAGGAAAAGAATTTGAGTTAGTCACCTTTTAAAGAAAGCATGAAAAAAAAATAACAAAGCTCTCTAACAAACCTCAGAATTCTGCATCTTCTGCAGTTTTTTTATTCCTCATCCTTCTCTCTCGTCCTTCCGGGATGTGGCAGCTTCTCCGAGGGAGCCGAGAGCAACACACCTCACTGACAACTGATAGAAAAAGTGTATATTTCTTAGCACATTTTAATTAAGGCTGACATTAGCTAATTCACAACATGCATTGCCGGTCCCTCCTGGGTCTGCCTCGGCTGTTTCATTTGCTGGTGTTGAGCCAATGTGTCTGTGATTATAAGACCGCCAACCACATCTGGACGCTGGCGGGATCATTACAGATGATCACTTGATGACAGCGAGTGTAAAGAGTTATTCAGGCTGCATCAGGGGGCCCCTTGTTTGATAAGCTTTACTTTTTATTTTCACTCATCTCCTTTTTATCCTGGACCTAAACCAATGTTGTGTTAGCTGATTTGCTTCCAGTTTCAGACGCATCCTGCTGCTTGGAGAATTAAAGGCTGTGAAAATCCTTTTGAAGCGTTTTGTGTGAGGGGGAGAGAGAGTGACATTTCTCATTGCTCAATTTACAAGAAAAGCCAACATGAGACTTTGACCAAAGGCTCTTTTAAGAAACAAATTTGGGTGGCAGGCATTTGCCAAGATGTCCTATATGGTACATTAACCATCAGCTTTTTTAGGAAGAAGCGATGCGAGTGACGTGGCGGGGACGATTTTAATTGCTCACGCTGTTGAGTCATCAACGCTTTTATTCAAATAGCGATTTTTGCTATGTAAATATATCGGATACATAATCAGCTGTTTTACATCGTTTCAGATGCTCAGCTGTTTCATGTCTTTTAGTCTGAGAGGGATTTTTTGTGTGATGAAAGAGACAGAAATAGACAGACAGAGGAAGTGAAGATGATTTACAGCGGAGAGGCACGCAGCAGGAAGCAGGCTCCTGTCTCCTTGTCTGATGCCCTTGGTGTGTAGCTTTGTGTTGTGAACTCCCGCAAGACCTCTGCTTGTTCCCGGCAGTTGAGGACTGGCAGAGTGTGACCGTGCACTTACACCTGAAGCCATCAAAAGCAGAGGTAATTACACTTGTGTACCGTATGATGCCACCGCTCTCGTTCCCCCGGCCACCAAAAAAAAAAGGGCCAAGACGTCCCTTTGAGATACTGCACACCTTCACACTAATGCAAAGATGGCAACTGTCAATCAGCAGCAGTCCAAAAAAAAAAATGCACATGTGCATGAGCAGATACATAAATGTCACATTTTCATTTTGTGCCCGAATGCACAATTTGACATTTGCATTAAAGGAAATGTGAAACAAAACTGGGAAAACAGCATCGCTCATTATCCAGATTAATTTTGCAGGGCTGCTGAACAAGGGATATTGAAATACTGATTAAGGCGATGACATTAAATCGATGCCAGATTAATTACACAACGGTCAGCTGACGATACAGGATGCCACTGTTTTGTTTCATTTGCATATCAGGGGGGAGTCGTAGGCGTGCTTACAGCATCCCCGTCTAACGGAAACCTCTGTTTTCTCTGTGTGTCGGCTAATAAAGTCCAGTGGAAAGTGATAAGAGGAAGCACCTCGTGGATATCAGCCCCAAAAGCAATGTGTCCTACATCATTGTGTCCCACATCTTCTTTTTTTTTGTCTCCTCAGAGGAGCAAAGGATAGATAACACAGGAGAGTAGGACTGGCAGGCAGACAAGAGGGAAAGGTACAAACCTAATCATTCAGTGTGACAGCAAGAATTTGGTATGCATGAAAGATTTCAGAGTTCATTCAAAGCAGGGCTGCGAAATCAGGATTATTTTCATCATCCATCTATTCTGTTTTATTTCATTTTGTCACAACGTTACAATCTCTGTCACAATTTCCGAAGTATTATCATCAGAGAGGTGGCCAGGAACTCGACTGGTGTCCCACTATGTTCACACCCTAGAAAAGGAAAGCTCAAGCCAGGACGCGTTGGAGTAGAAGACCCAGTGAATTAAAGGCCTTTTCGCTTTTGTCAAACCATCCTGGAGTGGTTGCACCTGGATTTTTTGTGCCATTTTGTTGTTCGTTATTCCTCCTCTGTCCAAAAATATTTATTTTACAATCACATGAAACAGATAAAAGCTGCCCATTCTCACATCTGAGAAGACCTTTTTCCATGATAAGTGACATAATCATCAAGTGATCGATACAAATTGTTGCAGATTCATTTTAATAGATTAACTAATTGGCTAATCAATTAATGATGCTACTTTAAAATCAACTAACTTGGGCTCTGTACTCCCAATTTAAAATGAATCTACTTTTTTGTCAAGCCTGTGAGTCAACATTCGGGGGCAACCGGACACAGTGTCTGGTCGCCTGTAATAGTATAACACAGGCGTTATTTATTCTTTTAAATCAATGTATTGGGGGAATTCTCCGGTCTGTCGGCCCTGAGACAGAGATCCATCCTAACCGTCTCTTCAGGAGGCTTCTTGTATTGTTTAACCCTGAAGTTTTTTTTAATTGGAGGGAATTTTTCCTTACTGGAATCAAGGGTCTGACAGATGGTGTCATAAGGATGGAAAAGCCCATTGCTGCGTTGTTATTTATAATTCTGGGCTATATAACTCAAATTGACTTGACTGAGTAGCTAAATACTTTGGGGGGGGGGGGGTGGCCTCTCACCCTCCATATTATAATTACAGCCCTGTTTGTCTGTCATGAAACACTGCATGTTTTTGGGTCTCCAGCCATGTCTCTGCTGTTTACCTGCCACACTGTATCCACTCCTTCACTGGCTGATAGAATACTAACAGCTGAGGAAGAGGGGACAGAAGGCATGTGAGTCTCCTGCTAGTGTGGATAAGAGCTGGACTTTGGCATGGGCCATCCATCTGTCACTTGCTTACTTACTCCCTCCCTGGCACTGGCGGGTCATGGCAACGGCAGCCTGTGACGGATGACTAATCTTCAGCTGGTAATGATTGAGACCACCCCCTGAATGACAAGAGCCCTCAATGGTTATCATATGATGAATGGTATACACACAAGCACGTCGACCCGTGTCCGGCCAGTAATGTCTGATCCTCTCCTCCTCTTCATGAGCATGTGATGCAGGGAAAAAAAGGATAACTGAATATATACAATAATTAGATTGCAAAAGGGGGTTAATGATGGAAACATGTGTGGGAAGGGAAGAGAAAGGGACCTTGTGGATGGTGTAGGCTGGTCTGTCACACTGCTGAGTGGAGCTCTGCATCCGCACCAGGCAAATCGTCTTGACTGTGTGCTGAGGAGCTGAGACCTGTCTCATCTTCACCTCTTAATGCGCAGGCGTGATCCTATCTGAGCCCCGCAAAAAAAGCTGTTAAGTTCCCATCTGAACTAGACGTCGTGCGCACTGCTCTTCATGTGGCGCTCTCATGCTACAGTTTTTTTTTTTTATTTTTTGGCAGATCGTCGTCCAGCGGATCTAAGACATGAATGTTTCCTCGGTTGCTGATATCTCCCGACACCGCAATTCAACCTGTGGATAGTGCGGAGCGCGTCTGTGGCCACCCGGCGGGGTCTTCGCTATCCGGGACGCTCCAGCCCGCCGCGCGCGTCTGCCCGCTTGGCTCCGGTCCGTGTCGACGTGGGATCCGGCGGTCCGTTTGACCCGAGCCGCGAGCAGATATTCAGTTTATGAATGGCACTGACATGGAGGAAATACCGTTTCAGAAAGTCAAAACCAGGCGGAAGAGAAGTCACTGTCCACCGGGCGTCCCTTTGACCACCATCGCGTGCGAGGACGAGTTCGACTGCAAGGAGCTCGAGTCCCTCTTCCAGAACTACAACCTGAAGCTGGAGCAGACGTCCACTCTCAAAGCCTTGGCCGTGCTCATCTTCCTGTCCTCCACACTGGCCGTGGTGGAGTTGCTGTCCGGCCCCAGTCTCACCATCTCCAAGGGGTCCCATCCGGTCCACTGTGTCATCTTCGTCTCGCTGTTCATCGTAACTAATGTCAAGTACCTGCAAGTCACACAGCTCCAGCAGATCGTGAACCTCACGCTGCTCTTCGGGTTCACCTTCTCCTTCCTCTGCTGCCCCTTCTCGCTGGGGGCGATCGGGATGGAGCCCCCGACCTCCCCGGACCAAGGCATGTGGCAGCTCATCCTGGTCACCTTCGTCGCCTACGCGCTCCTGCCCGTGCGGACACTCTTGGCTGTTGTGTTTGCTATCATGGTCTCCATCTCGCATTTGATTGTGACCGCCACCTCGGTCACGGTGAAAACACAGAAACTGTGGAGGACGGTAAGCACGAGCTGCAACATGCAAGGCTTTGGTGGCTTGTAGATACTTTTAACCATTAGCAGGCCTTTAATCATCCCCCATCTCCATCATTGCAGCATCATCTACAGATGGAGACAGGGTGATAGACCATTGGGCAGAAGCACTTTAGTTCAGCACTAAGGACAGCTCCCTGGGGTTAAACTGGATGGTTTAATTCAAATTTGACAAAGCAAAACTCTGTCAAGACCTATTTTGGCAAGGCTAGTTCATATAGAAGATGTATTGTGAGACATGCTTAAATTCTATTGGCTACAAACTCCATCAGCGATTATCAGTTGTGACATGTTCCTGTCTTGTAATGGGGGAACTCCAGGAGGTAGCGAGTCCTAGGTGTGCATACCTGGAAGGAAAAAAACAGTCCAAACAAAGAGGCAAAATAAACGAGTTAAGCAGTGTGTTTGCCCATGACTGTTTCCCTTTGGGGGATATGAGTCAGCCCCCGGAGGAGCTAGCTGGCAATGAAGACCCGGAGTGACATCCTGCCAGCACCAGAAGTAGGGCAAGTCAGAGTGGCACAAACACACCACACTTTTTTCGCCACATTATAGTCTCCGGTTTTGGGGGAAAATAGGGCGAAATTAAGCGTGTGATTCTCCCGAGCCGAAATAGAAACTATTTATACATGTGTGTACTGTATCCTGTCACACACACACACACACACACTCACCTTTCTAACTGTCATCAGGTGTGAGGACAGAAGATATGCCACATCAGTCAAACCCTCCCGGGGGGGGGGGAAATGGAACATTTCTGCCTCGGTGCAACATATGACATGAAGATTGCGCGTTTTTCTTGGAAATTTGAGATTTGATCAGTTCATCATGCCCTTGGATGATGACAGCATATTTTGCGGGGCGTATTTGCAGAGGAGATTGTTTTCCCTCCATGTGAAGGACAGTGTTAGCCGTGCGACCAGAGATAGCTAATCCATTAAGCTTAGAGATGAGCTGTGTGGCATGACCCCGCGCGGCCCAGGCTGGGGCCAACCACCCACCTAGATCCCAGGCACTCAGCCTCCGTCTACCTGAGATAGCTTATTCCTGAAGCCTCCAATAAAAGACAACAAAAATAGTTTACTGCCCGCTGCTCTTCACCCGTGTGTCCGGTTGTTAAGTCCTGCAATAACCATAAAGATGCAATCTTCATCCACAATATTGATGCACTAGTTATACGGCGTTAATTTACAACCCTGCATGTCTTGATAAAGCCTGGACTGGACAAACAGAAGCATTATTGAGTTTGAATTAGAGCCCAATCCAAAGCAACGTTCTCTATACAACCATAATTACTGCTGTGACAGAAGCTCTCAGGAAGTTTGTGTGTTCAATGATGTCAAGCAATATGAAGAGTGATGCAAACTAAATGAAGGCCTGTACCTTTAACAGCATCTTAATACACCTTTGATATACTTCCTCTATATAATTCAATCATTATCATCCATTATGAAACTATAGGGACAAACTGTCGTCGCAATCCGAAATGGGAAGACAACCGCTAATATTTTTATGCCGCTTAACTCCCACATTTACTTAGCGGAGGCTCTAAAGTAACTTGGGCATCGGTTGGACACGTTGACGCTTGCCAGCAT
>CAAKHC010013803.1:24478-35483 GCA_901007825.1 Macroramphosus scolopax | reverse complement strand
AAAAAAAAACACCCCCCCCCCCCCCCCACACACACACACACACACACTCACACACCTTTTCTGGGCTTCCTGTTTGCTGCGACACTGCTCACAGTAGTACTTGTATTCACTACATAACGTCTCGGTGTTACTGAAGCCCCTGTTGACAGAACACACACACGTACAGATATAAAGAAGAATCAGAGGCTTTAAAGGGACGTTCCGGTGTTTCAAAGGATGTTTCACATGGAGGGGGGGCTGACGGAGCCGTACCTGAGACAGTGTGTGATGGAGGTGTTCTGCTCCACATCCACCGACAAATCCAGGAAGTCCTCGTCTTTACTGCTCACCTGCAACACACGTAGTGGGACCGCCGTCATTCTACGGACTGACCCTTTAACAGCCACCGACCTTACAAAGCACCCAGCAACACTTACAGCTTCACAGTTAAGGCAGCGCGTCTCGTTGGTCAGTGTGCCCTGGAAGATCTCGTGGACCCACGTCTGTTGCGTCTCCTTGCCGCCGTCCCCGTCTCCCCCCTCCCCTCCCCCTCCTCCTCCTCCACCCCCACCCGCGCTCCCCCCTCCGTTCTGCACCAGCTTCCCGTTCTGCTGTCGCTCCTGGCTCTTCTCCTCCTGGAGCAGGTCTGCGATGGTGTTGAGGAGGTAGTTGAGGAACTCGTGGGCATCCTGCTGCATGTAGTTGTCAAACAGCTCTGAGAGAGACGGCGGAGGAAAGATAATGAATATGTAGAAAGATGGGAGGACAATATATAGAGGTAGAAATACAGATGGGGGAGAAATAATCAGCATGTGTTGGCGAGGAGAAATAGAGCTAATTAAGCCGAGTCTCCTGTTTTTCATCTGCTTCCAATTGTATTTCCTCAGCTGTGAGATTAACTCCTCAGCTGAGATGACTCCCTTCCCCCCTCCTCCTCCTCCTCCTCCTCCTCCTCCATTTCTCCCTCGGTTATCTCAGCTGTGAGGAGGAAGTCTAAACAAATGAAAAGATGGTTTAATTTCTAAACACCCGACAGTGTCGGAGAGACGGTTTCCAAAGAAAATCCTGCAGTCAACAGGAAGTTGACCGATTTAGGTTTCTTAGAGGAGCAACAGCTGCTCATTCTGGCGGCGCTGAAGAGCTTCGGCTCAATTCAAACATCCAACCTGGCACTTTCTGCCTCCTCAATGTGACAACAGTAACACGACAAGCGGCTGGCATCACTACCGTTTTCTTTTCTCAGCCGCGAGATGAACTTCTTGGGAGGAATGACGCCGACTTTCTTCTTCTGGGTGGCGATGCTGTTGAACAGGTCGGCCAGACAGGTGAGGAGGGACTCCTTACGCCGCGGCTGCACCTGGAGAGCAGAAGGCGGAGACACCTGTCACTCCGTGAGGACTCAAACGCCTCTGATGAACAGATAGAAAGTTGATTTACAGCAGCGGACAACAGAGTGGCAGCTAGTGACATTTTAGCAGAGAGCTGCACAACCACGAGCTAACGTAACGTATCGGTGCCTGGAGCTCCTTCTCCTCCTACAGTTGGGTGTTCAAAAACATGTGTCAATTTGGTTGTTTTTACTGACATCACCAGGTTCTACAACCTCAGCAAATACTTATCACACCAATAAGCAACCTTATTAAAACCAGGAGAACCAGCTGCCAGGACGAGATTTAAAGGCTGACGAACTCTAGAACACACACCACACACACACTGATCTCATGTAACAGGCTCCCTCTGTAGCTTAAGCAACACCAACATCTGCTCCTGGGAACATGAACATCTAATACATCCCAACGCTGTCCAACCATAATAACAGGCAGAAATATTATGGAACATTTATACGTGCCTCCTTTCGGGGGGACTTACCTTGTACGCCAACACCTTCTCCCTGAACGGTCGACAGAAGTACAGAGCCTGCAGCACCGAGTTACAGTAGCAGGTGTTGCCAAACTGGAAGAAGAAAGAGAGAATGTTCGTAGTGCTTGTTGTCAGCTCTTTGATTCAGGACGTGGTTACTGACGGACACTTACGTTGACCAATCCAAAGTAGTGTTCATTAACGGGGAACTGTTCCGGTCCAATCTCCTTTTCCAAGGCGGAGGCATTGGCGCCCTGGAGAGGCAGGCGGGAGAGAAAAAAGGCACATTAAAGAATAAATATTTCCTTCACATATATGATTGATCAGACTCCTCCACACATCTGAAACACTCTGTTTTAGTTTCCTCTTCATTGTTTTCTGTTTTCCTGCTCTGCTGGCAGGTCCGCCATCTGCTTGCAGCCGTGTTTCCTGCTTGATAACCATTTTCTCACTGCGACAGCGTCTTTAATTATTGCAAAACAGTTGAAAGCTATGTGTAAGCATTCGCCCCCAATGAATCTATTCACCAATTCAATACAACCTCACACTAATGAGTACAATAAGAACCAGCTACCAGCTGACGTCACGGCAAGAACCCAAGAATTCCAAACTTCCGACAGTCAAGAAAAGACGGCTTTTATCATTTCGTAGCTAGCTGTACTTTTAACTCAGCATATATCGATCCCGTTAAGAATGTTTTTCAGATCAGTTTGTCTCATTAACCGCGTCAAAAGAATTGCCTCTGGACAGCGGCGATGCTTCCGCTGCCTCTTGTGGCATAAAGCGACATTACAATGTTGTTATCATTTCAGTAGATTACAGGAGGTTTTAAATGAAACTTCTTACATACTGCACCTTTAAAAAAGACATTTCGTTTGGCCTTAACAGGTCAAAATCTAATGGAATCTTCAGGAAACATTTGTCCCGTTCTGATGCATAGAAGTGCAAAATGTCAGTGTACATACATTTTGAATGTGTGAAGAGGTTTCACCAAAACAGAGGTTACACATTTTCAAGATCTGAGTCTTGTGCTCTGTGCTCATCAAACCATTCTGGAGCTTCTTGTAAACCATAACAGAGAAGAACTAATGACTACATGAAAGTGATCACCATGAAATGTTTCAGTTCTGTGGCATTGATTTGTTCTGAGTATCCCGACACTGACTCTAACAGGAAAGAGACAGAGGCAGGGGGGGGGAAATGATGATGACGATGATGATGATAACAATGATGCTGTTTTTCCTTCATGGCTGAATGACTAAATCCAACACAGCCACGCAGTTGTTATTCACCATTCTGAGGTTCTTGTAAAGTCAACAAGAGAAAAAACAGACAGAGGCCGAGCTGAGGTTATTTATCTAACAACTCGGCCTCCGAACAGCACGGGGTCGTAAATAAAGAGATCCAAAAACAAGCTGTTTGATGATGGCAGACTGAGAGGAAGGCAAATATCTCTTCCACAGTAAATAGACGCCGCTTTAGTGGGGATTAGTAAATATCAGTCACACATCCTCCAAATATTCTGACGCAAGAATAAACTTTGTTCAAGACCCGTCTTGTCTCAGAAACACATCCGTCCTCTCATGACGCTCGCCTGTCGGTCCGGGTTCAATGTGGCTCTGCCGAGGTCAAACAGATATTTATAAAAGGGATATACACGTGAAGCTGAAGTGAAACTTGGTTTCATTCATCCACACGACCATCAGATGCATTTCCAAATGAGCTGGGAGATGTGAGGGAAACGCCCACTTAGGAGACAGGAAGTGAATGCCATTTTTTACTGATGGCGTAGCTAGAATATAGAGTTAGAGTATGTTTAGTTACACTTCTGTGTGCGTGTATGAAAGCAAACATTATTAGCTTGTAGTGACATGTGACTGTTTCCTACATTTGTTGCCTGATAGAATCTAAAAATCCATCCGCAAACTGCTGACACATTATTGATTTTGAGGTCTCTTAAATTATAACATTTGATTTTAATAAATGCTTTCAGACCCAAAAAGCAGCTGGGAATTTGCTCCAGCTCCCTAAAACAGGATGAGCTGTAAAGAAAATGAATGGATGGATGGTTTTCAATAATAACCAATAACCTCTGGTTCGTGCAGCCCTCTAAAATGACTTTCACGGTTTTACCGGCCAAATTGATTTTCTGTAAACTCAAATAGCTTCTGGGCAGCGACTGGTCGGCTGCCAAAGTGGCAAGCAAACTGAACAAACTTGGCAGCCGCGGCTAATCTTTAGCCCCGCTCGTGTTTGTCTGGCCGGTGCTGGTAACTTGCCAAAATGACGTTTGCGTCAACACTTAAATGGGGTTACATGTCCTGGTGGGTGTGTGTGTGTGGTCTTTAAAAACACCACGCAAGTACTGCTTAGGACACACACACACATACATGAAAACACACGCTCTCTGTGGCATCTGCTGAACAGTCTGTCAGCTCTGGAAGGTGCTTCAGCTGGAAGCAGGGTAAGTTAACGTTAAAAGTTAATCCAGCTTTAGGCTCCTCTGTGACTGAGACAAATGAGGCGTCATCAATGTGCCTGACCCTTTTACCCTTGACCTGCATAACAAGTTGCTATCGTGTAAGTGCGGATCCGTACTAAATATTAGCATCTACCCAGTTCAAGTATCTCTGAGCAAAGCGCTCCAGTGCTGCCTTTTCAAGCCGACCCTGACCTACCTGGATTTCCTCAGAATCAATAGAGTATCACATGATCAAGCACAAGTGCTTGAGGGGGCAATTATTGGCTTTTTTTATATTAGGTAATCCACACACAAAGCAAAAAATGTCTATCATTGAATCTTCTCATTTATTTACCAAGGTTTACAAATAAAAAATAAATTAAAAAAAGGGGATGATGCGATCTTCAGATAAATGCTGTAAGGTTTACTACAAATTCGTTTTTTTTTAATACTTGGACATTCATGGTTTTCATAAATTATTTAATTCACAATAAGTCCACTACAATCTGAGAATGAGTAAGCGAACTGACACAATTCAGTCAATAACATTGATAAATAAATGCTAATTTAATTGAGCTGTTCTCATTGTTGTTTACAATCGGCTGCAAAAAAAACAACCAACTTTTCTTTGACCTTGGTTTTTTTTACTCACCCTCACTTATCTTTGCACCATTAAGACTCAAATATTTGTGTGGCAGAAGGTTAGAAGCAGCCTCAGCTATCGACAAGTTTCCGACCAGAGGAAACATCCAGGACAAGTTTTATCCCACAACAGGAAATGCTGGATTTGTTTATTAGTTAATAGATGAAAATGTCAGCTGGTGGTAACATCCACTGACCGTACACATGTTTAACTGTATTTGGTTTTGTGGAAGCTATGAAAAAGAAGTAGCTGTTATAATAAAGGATGTTAATTATGGTTTTCATCTGGAAGACCAATGAGCACATAACTTTGCTGCCCAGTCCAAAAACAGGGGGCGACCGTTGGGCTAAAAGCTAGCTAGTTTTCGACGTTGGTCAACCCTGCCCTTCTCACATAAACAAACTACAACGCAACCAAAACTAATAAACTGTCAAACAAACATGTGTCGTGTGTAATACCGCCCTGTTACGAAACTAAACCACAGCATCTGACAAAAGGCTAAACTGTATAACTTTTTTTGGAAACCCTGTGTGTTATTATTATATGCCCTGTGTGGTTAGCAAACAGGCTAGCAGAGCAGCTAGCTTATCCTGGCTCACTCGCCCAGGCACCGGACAGAAGCGCTGCGCACAAATACCAAAGACGGAGCCGAATCCCGGCGTCTTACCATCGTACAAATCGAGGCGATCTTTCGGACTGTCATCAGTATTTCCATCCGTAAGCCGCCATGTTGGTCCGAACCCCGATGTTGAAATTGTCAGAGCCGATGCGGCTGCAGAGTTCCGGGAGAGCCTTCTGCCCCCGTTTACTACTAATGACAATCTTGGTTAATATAGCATTCAGGACTTCCGGTCATGTATTTCAAAATAATATGTAAAGTCGCTGTGACGCGCAACATGGGGTTTTAAGTTTAGATGATTTTGTATATTTGGGATTTTTACATAGCCTTTTTGGTTATTTATGAAATGTATACTTTACACGTGTGTTGTACGTCACTGTTTACTTTTGCCCCACAAAAACATCTTCCTAATTACTTTGTGAAATTCTTTTACTTTACTTTGAAGGTAAATACTACACAACATCCGGTATAACTCAGGTTATTTTAGTGTGACTCTTCGTAGCTTCCTGTCGTCCAGTTTATAAAGGAGTGTCAGCGAGCCGCTTTTGTAGCTCGATTTTAATACAAGGCTTAAATTGATGGGCGGTACTTACTTAATTGTACTGTCTGAATAACGTCTGTCATTTCAAAATTTGCACAATAAAATGAAACAAACTATTTTTCTACGGATCGGCCGTAGCATTGTTCTTAAATGAGAACATGGATCAGAGATCAAGAACAAACTCCGCACAGCTGAGTTAAAGGGGTAATGAGGGTAAACCAGACATCCATTCAATAAGTGTGAAAGCAAGACATCAGCCCAGCATGACAGTCTCAGGTCAATCAACCAATTTTGAAACGATCATCTTGAATATTTAATCATTGCATATCAATTTTAGCTTGTGTCATTACATTACATTTTGGACGGTTTTTCCACGTCATAAATTGATTTCCATACTTCATTCACGAATACACTGACAAGCAAGCTGTGAAATTATAATGATTAAGGTCGATTTTAACAGGCGATGTGAGCAATCTTTTTTGCAATTGCAACTTCATTGTGGTCGATTTCGACAAATTTGAGTTTTCATTGTTAACAATTCTCATTTCCGGTAAGCTTAATGATGTGTGTCCGAACCCAGACTGGGAAGAGGGGCCGTATTTAGCCTTGTTTCATAGGAATGTCAGAGAGGATGGTTCAAAGTCTGCCCCTTCCTCCTCCTCCTCCTCCTCCTCCTCCTCCTCCTCCTCCTCCTCCTCTCTGCTCTCTGTCCGCAGTCACAAGCATCTGGAATCAGAGCGCCTCTTCTTCTTTTTCCATTTATTTCTCTCCCTCTTACGATGCTTGACTGACTGGCTGAAGTCGGGCTCAGGTCTTCCATGATCCACGGAGGGGATCTACTCTTTGTAAACCTGAACTGGGGTAAAATATTTGGCAGTTTTCCACACCCTTATCTCAAAGGACAAACTTTCTTTCAGTTATTTGAATACGTTGAACTGCAGCAGGACATCCGAGATAACTGCCCCTGCAGGAACATTATGGGAATATTGGAGTGATTTTTTTCCTCTGGGCGGAGGGGGAGCTGGACCAGGACCCGGACCCGGACAGAGCAGAGCTGGTCTCCCGGCAGAGCAGAGCTAAATGCGGCTGACTGGCGACCCTGCACCGGGAACCATGAACAGCAGCGGGTCCGGTAACTTTCTGCTGGTCCCCATACCCGAGTACCCCCTGCTGGACTGTGTGCCCAACAAAACGGTGAAGATCGTGGTGCTGGGAGCGAGCAACGTCGGGAAAACCGGTATGCATGGATGAACGTGTGCAAGGATGCATGAACAGTCAATATTCTATTCAACAAGTTGTTTTCTGTAAAGTTCTACAGGCTGAAAGACTCACACAGTTATTGCTTGGAGCATCTTTGTGATGTATAAGTTGGGAATAGCCGTGCATATGAAGTGTATGGTGGGAGACTCTTCTTTACACATACATGCTTCGCCGACAGGGGGCGACAGTTTACAAAATCTATATTATAATTGTTAAAGTTTTGTTTCACTCTTTTACAAGTATGCCGGTGGAGGAAGAACTGTACTTGACTGAACATCACAGTCCTGCATTCAGAATTAAATTACGAAATGGATAAAAAAAATTAGATTAATGAAGAATGCACCTGTTAGGTGGAACGATGCCACTTGATGCCCCACTTGAGTGAACATTCTCAACACAATACCCAAGATGACAATGAGTATTTTAGGATTTTGTGACAGTTTTACACCTTCTGTTTGTTCTTTCAGCCATGACTCTTCTTTATGGCACATCTTCAACTCAGTTGCATTGTTTTTCCTTTCAGCTCTGATAGTCAGGTTCCTCACAAAGAGGTTCATCGGGGATTACGAAGCAAACACCGGTGAGTTCCCGTCCGATCCGTCCAAAAACGAATACTGATTTCTCCCCTTTCATCCTCCACTACTGTAGAAAGAAACGGTATTGATCCCCCCCATTCACCCACCTGTCTCTGTCTCTCCCCAGGAGCGCTCTACTCCAGAAAGGTCACGCTGGATGGGGAGGAAGTGTCGCTTCAGATCCAGGATACACCCTGCGTCTCCCTCCAGGTAGAACCCATGAAGAGGCTGCAGCCATGTTTCCATCTGAGGGTTGTTTTATTTCATATGAATAGAAGAAGTATTTAAGTCCACAAGTCACGTGACACTTTCTGCTTCTATTTAAAAAAGATATGCAGCTGTAAGTTTTGGTATCATGTTCAAAAAGAGGCTTTAGAGGCTCCCCGAAGAGGGAGGATCACCATATGGAATGTATTTGAAGAAAGAGGAAATGATCTTCGGACCATCTCCTCGCTCATGATGAGTATAATGAGTGCAACGTGACAGACTGCTCAGCCTGCTGGCAGTCTGTTTAGGAAACCAGGTCTTTCAGAGCAGCTCATTTCCTACACTGGGGAAGATCATAGAAGCTGAGGAAGTCCCTCCTGGCAAGGCGGAGGATGATGGTGAACATCTTCCAGAGATTAGGAGATAAATAATTGGTGCGTTGGGGGGGCAGGAGGAGTAATGCGTGCAGGGTACAGAGGTCAGGAAGTTACTGTGTCTCTCTGGAAGACTGTTAAAAGCTACGTGTGGAAAGAATGTCTACGGTAAGTGAGCTGGAGCGGATTCAGTCTGGTGTCTGGAATGGTCTCCGCAGCGGCAACAGAAGCTCAAACACTAAACAAAGGAAAAAATGTGGAATTGTTCCGACTGTCAAGTCATAGGTTCAACACACAAAACACAATGAAACAGCCCTTCGTTGGAGTTCATGATGTTTGAGCTGCTCATCGGGCAAAAGAAGTAATTTGAAGATCTCAATCGTCTCTGGTTATCAATCACCAGATGACGACTTGTCTTCTGTCCGTTGTTGCAGGACGACGCTGACGGCTTGTACTGCCAGGAGCAGATCAACAGGTCAGACTTTGATTCATTGGAACCTGGTTTAGACTTAATGTACTTGGCTAATATCCTGCTCTGCCTGCGCTTCCAGGTCGATCTACTGGGCGGACGGCTACGTGCTGGTGTTCTCCATCACGGACCACAACAGCTACCGAACCATCCAGCCGCTGTACCAGCACGTCAGGCGCATCCACCCCTCCGGGAACATACCTGTGATACTGGTCAGTGTCTGGATCATATTCATCCATTACCGGTCTGTTGCTTCTCTGTGGAACAGACGTAGCCAGTCACTCTAATCCCTGTAATCTAATCTAATCTAATCTGTAATCTCTGCAGATTGGCAACAAGAGCGACCTGCTCCGAGCCCGACAGGTGCCGACGGATGAAGGCGAGACATTAGCGGCGTCACTAGGTGGGGTCTTCTAAGTGTTTTCAGCTCCACCGAGGACGTTCAGTTTGTCTGTTTGTCTGCTGGATTACACAAAAACTATCCGACCGATACACCTGAAACATGTCGGAGGGGTGCGAGGAAGAGTCCATTACATTTCTGTGTCACTGCTGATTTTAAACTATTTTTAAGCCTTTAAACTTACTGATCTCACATACACAGACTCCTTTCAAACTTTGAAATACTCCCAAGACTCTGGTCCTTCAATGTTCAGGAGATCGTTCACTTCCAAAGTGAAGGGCTTCCGGAAACTTGGATTAGCATGTGTGTTTTGACCACTTAGAGTTCGGAGCTGTGGTTACAGATTTATCTCCACGAGTGGATTTGTTTTTGGTAGAAAGTAACAATACTTTGGTTTTATGAACATTGTAAGTCAGATACTCATTCGACATGTGACCTCACCAGCTACCACGTATCTAAACTAAATCCTGCTCGCTGCCTAATGAGCGAGGAATGTCGAGTGTTATCTGGAAGATAAGAGCGCTCCTGATCTGAGCCCCACCCTCTGCCCACAGGAGGCGTTTACTTCGAGGCCTCGGCCAGGGAGAACCGCGAGGGAGTCCACGGCGCTTTTCTTCATCTCTGTCAGGAGGTGGGACTTTTTCTATTGTTTGTTAAAGCATGTGTACGAAGATATCAGGGCCTTGTTGAGTCCCTGCAGGGTTGTTGGTTGGTGTCTTCTGATAGGAGATCGACCCAATTAGGTTGAAGAGAAATTCGTTTTAAGTACAGTTGCAGCTTTTATGTAGAAATGCTCCTGAATAAGAAAAGAAATCTTCTGTGAAACGATATTTAAACCCTGTGGGAAGTAACTTCCCTCTGATGCCAGCACTCGACAGAATACAAAAATACCACATGTTTGTTTACTGAGCCGGAATCAGATCCAGCTGATGTCGAGCTGCTTGTCAGATTTGTTTCTTCTACACAACCTTTCTGCCCGGCGGCTCATGTTTATTTATCTGTTTCATTTTCTGATTCGAAGGACGACCTCTCGTACTTAACCTTTCCCATGTTCCGATGCGGGCGTGGAACTTTACGGGTGGGAGATATAAAACAGAAAGCCCAGTTCGAAGGCGGTTGTGGATCCGTCCTCCCATCAGTCACTTTCTCGCTGTATATAGACCTCAACAAACTGATCCAGAACCGATGCTCCAGGGGTTCCAGGGGTTCCGAGGGGTTCCGAGGGGTTCCGAGGGGTTCCGAGGGGTCGTTATTCTGAAGGCTTGGCCCCCCAGTAAAGTCTGGTTTTAATTCACCGGGTCGTCTTGGTGTCTGTCTTCCAGGTGATCCGGGCGTTTGGAGGAGGGAACGGTGAGAAGAGAAGAGGAGGCCTCCACCTGGCCAGACCCAAATCTCCCAACATGCAAGAGCTGAAGAGGAGGTTCAGGCAGGTCCTCTCCTCCAAGGTGAAATCAGCCACCACCCTCTGATAGGAGCTTCCACCTGGAGATAGTTTCTAACGGACGGCTGAAGAGGCCTTCATCCAAAAGCTCTGCTTGGGAACTGAAGCCGTCATGGCTGGACGTCATCAGACGGAGGGATGATGATTAAATGGAATCCGAGCTCGTCTATGTTTTG
>CAAKHC010013803.1:0-21736 GCA_901007825.1 Macroramphosus scolopax | reverse complement strand
GAGAGTTAATTAAACATCTAAATGTGCAAGAAACCCAAAATACAAATAATGTGTCTATTCTTGTTCTGGTGACCACGATGGGAAAGAACTTCATCAGCAACAGCAGTGTGACGGACGAAAACCAGCTGTGTGTGCGTGTGCGTGCGTGCATGTGTGTGCATGTGTGTGCATGTGTGTGTGCATGTGTGTGCGTGTGTGTGTGTGTGTGTGTGTGTGTGTGTGTGTGTGTGTGTGTGTGTGTGTGTGCGTGTGTGTGTGTGTGTGTGTGTGTTATCCGTAGGAGGCGGCAGGAAGTGGAGGTCCTGTCTGGAGTGAAGCCCGGCCAGTGAGAAACATGGAGACGAAGGTGAAAAGGGTTGCAGGAAGATTTGTAGACTTTGGGAAGTTAAAACAACGACAACAAACAGTGAAGTCATGAGACACGAACCAGATGAACGTGGACAGAACGAAAGAAGGGACGAGACGAGAGACTGTTGATAGAAACAAGGAGGGAGAGGAGATAGTGGGTGTTGAAAGGAGATAAAAAACGGACAGATGAGGGTAAAAATAGTCCGATTATCAGCTTGTTTACTGGAGATGAAGACAAATGGAGCTTTTAACAAACTCTTCTCTCTAGCAACAGGCAACTGCTTCCACATCCCAACGATGAAGAACGTCACTGCTGGTTGATTGTCATCGGCAGAGCAGCACAGATACACAAACACAGGAGTCGTAGTGAAGAACTCGTAATGAACTTCCTCCTGTCTTCAAACCTTGTTGTCACCTCTCCGTGCACGAGGCCGCGAGCACAGAGTTAATGCGTGAACAACATCTGAGGTCAGTCGTATCTATTTCGGACTCTCCCAGTGGGCGACCCATTACCCTCCCATTTCCCCTCTTCCCTCCTTTCACTCTTCCTGCAGGAGTCCAGAGGAAGAACATTCAAACATGGTCCCTTTAGCAGAGAGAGCTTCATCTCGTCAGTCTCTCCTCCTCCTCTTCATCTTTAGCATGTTTTCAAGATAAGCTAGTGATTCTTTTTTTAAGTGGCCTGATTCACCACCACGCTCGGAGTCGAGTTACCCGGAGCTGGAACTCCTTCAACACAAGCAACTCCTGTTTTCCTTCTCCTGAACGTCACTGACTGATGGATAGAACAGTATAACCAACATGTTTTGACTCCTATGCATGTATGCATGTGACGTCCCAGTCGGCGGAAGTCGTTACAAACACCGAGTGGCAGCGCAGCTTCACTGTTTAGCTCCGCTGCTGCAGGACTGCAGAGCCTCCAGTTGCCATAACAAATAAAGTGCAACCACAGTAACGTTGTGTGTATGAGGCCGCGCGTGCTCACCGGCTAACTGTCTCCCAGATCAGATCTTTACAGGCCTCAGACATTATCCACTGCAACATCTCAGGGAGAGACGGGAACCATGCGAGAGCTTTTACCCATAAATCTCTCCTTCATAAGCAGAGGAGTTGGACGTCAACCCCGAGCATGATGGACAGGCTGAGATACTCTGTTTGTCCTCTGATTGGATTGTGAAGGATCGTGGTTGTTTGTGGGTCGGTGGGATATCTCCTTCCTCAGTCATTCTTCTTATATTACTGACTTCTCACCATTCCTCCATTGATGCAGCATCACATTACAGCCCACATCAGATGAGCGAGCTGAAGCTCTGACGTCAGACAGTCAATGTGGAAGCGACCGCAGTCAAATTCAGTAATAAGAGAAGCAACAGTTCACTACACTGCTGTGGATGTTTGGACATCCGAGGGACAGAGTGAACCCCCGGAGGAACGGGTGAGGCTGACAGAAGAGGATGAATCAGATAATCAACTTCAGCCCCCTGAAAACGATGACGTTCATGCTGCAGAAATATGAACTTTGTTCTGCCGCATTGTGCAATACCTCGTGACTTTTATCACCCCTGATGTTGGAAGCCAACATCTCCTTCATGTTGGCCCCATTTGGGTTCAAGAAGGAGTTTGTTTTTTTCCCCAGAAAGCATCTGTGTGACTGGAAAGGCCGGCTGGTGTTTCTGTGTCCTGCTGCCCCCTAGCGGTCAGATGAGTATTACAGCTCGTTCTCAAAGTTAACTACAGCTAAAGAATATTTAAAGTGTACTTTGATCAACTTAGAGAGATGAATGGTATTTGCATAACTCACAGTGCATTTATAAGTTTCTTTGTTTTTTAACTTCCTGCAGGGGATCAGTCGTTTTTGGCCTCTTACTTACATACAATTTAAAGATGAAAGTCAGGCAGTATAGTCCTGATTTGTGGAAATAATATTGAACTTTACATAATTAAGTTCACTTCCTTTTGTGAGTCTTGCAAAAACCGGAAATTTGAACATCCACAGATTAATGACAAAACTACTGATATGACCAGAAGCTCTGAAAATATGAATAAAACTGTCTTTGTTATCATAGTTTCTATCATCCTCGTTAGTGCCACGCACCTCACAGATACGAGTTCTAATTGGATTTGATATAATCTGACAGGTCGGGTCACACAGGTTGTTCTAGGTCACACACACACACACACACACACCTGCAAACCTGCTGCTCTGTCTTCTCCTGCAGACGCACCACCTGAGTCGCATGTGTGTTTCCGTTTGGATGTAAACAAAATGATGGAACTAGATTTCCCCGCGGCACTCTGGTGCAGAAGATCTGCCCTGCAGAGCCCGTCCATGTCCTCCATGCATGGTAGGAAACCTCATTATCATACAACGTTTACAAGGGAGACGCGCTGACTTTTTTTATTGTAATGAGGGATTATGATACAGTTCATGTGTGAGAGGGTTGAATCAGATTATCTTGTTGTAGCTGACTAACATCAACTCCTTAGTGGACGCGATGCAAGCGAGGGAACGTCGCGCTGTTTCAGCTTTTCCAAATAAACTTCTCTTCTTTCCAGGTAGGCAGCACTGAACCGTCGTCCTCCAGCTTCTTGTGAGCATCGGAGGCGGTTGGTGTTCGAGATGCGACGACGGTGCCACGCCTCTGTCTCCTCACGTCAAACACGGGAGCAGACACATGACAACGCTCCCTGCAACTACCCAGGATGCCACTCACCCCCTTTTCCGCCACTCTTTGCTCCTTCTTCACCTCCTCTGTTGCATCCTTCCCCGTTTGGCCTCATGAGGTTCCTCCTGCTCCTCCTGGCCTCCCTGTGTTCGCTGCCCTGCCCAGCCCAGGGAGGCTTGTTTCGGGTCGGGGTGGTGGGCCCCTGGGGGTGTGACCCTCTCTTTGCCAAGGCTCTCCCGAATGTGGCAGCGCAGCTCGCCGTCAACCGCATCAACAGGGACCCCTCCCTGTCCTACGCTGCCACGTTTGACTATTCTGTGCTGCAGGTAGGCAGCTGATCTCAAATAAATGTCTTTGACACAGTTAGCAAAGGAGGCTAAGTCATGTGACATGATAGCTAGCTGATTATTGGTTATTGACTGATCGATTGGATGTCGCTCTCCAGGAGCCATGTGAGACGTCGAGGGCGCTGGAGAGGTTTGTGGGTTTCCACACCAAGGCCTCGGCGTATGTTGGACCAGCCAACCCGGGCTACTGCGACGCCGCCTCGATGCTGAGCAAAGGCTGGAGCAAAGTAGGTGGTCATACGTGATGAATGTTTTATCTATCAATAGCTAATCGATGATGAAGTTGTCTCGTCTCTTCTGTCCTTTTTCCAGGCGTTGTTTTCTTGGGGTTGTGTTGGCTATGAGCTGGACGATGTGCGGAACCACCCGACCTTCGCCCGTTCCATGCCGAGGCCCACCTGGGTGCTGATCAGTGTCTTGAACTACTTCAGGTGGGCGCACATTGGAATCATCTCTTCTTCAGAGGACATCTGGATGGATACGGCCTCCAAGGTTTGAATAATCTGTATATATCTTCTCATAATTGACATCACAGCATCACAAATGTCTATTTCCTGTCTACTGTAGATGGCCGAGGCCCTCAGGAGCCATGGTCTGCCAGTCAGACTGGTCAGTTTTATGGAGAACACACCTCAGGGCATCAGGAGAACTCTGGCCAAAGTCCGCAAGATGAGAGAAATACGAGGTGAGGTCTGATTTCGCACAGGGGATCTACTTTATCTAAAAACCAAACATCTAACCTGAACCTTGGTGTTGTGTCTTGCCCTAGTTGTGATCCTCTGCATGCACTCGGCACTGATTGGCGGCGAAGCCCAGAAGCTCCTCCTGGAGACGGCCTACGACATGCAGATGATTGACGGCTCCCTGGTCTTCCTGCCCTATGACACCCTCCTCTACAGCCTGCCGTACCGCAACGTGAGCTACCCGGCCCTGAAGAGCAACAGCAAACTGCTGCGGGCCTATGACGCTGTGCTGACCGTCACCATCGACTCGCCCAAGGTGTCTTTTTTTGAGGCCTACAGAGAGGCCATGGATAGGAGGGAGGTGGCGAGGACGCTGAAGCCACAGCAGGTGATGTGAAGGAACTACACCCAGAGCAGATTCAGTGTTTATCTGGTGAGGTTCTTGAGCAATGAGGTTCAAGCTCGTCTGTCCGTCCTGCAGGTGTCTCCTCTCTTCGGCACCATCTACACCTCCGTGCTCCTCGTGGCTCACGCGGTGCAGCATCTTCAGCAGTCCAGGGAGTGGATGTCTGGGGGGAACCTGGCAGGACACGCGCGCAACCTGGACTTTCAGGTAGCCATGAGATAACTGCCAGTACGGCCATTCTTTGCTTCCGTACATGGCGAACTTTACCTAACAAAGGAATTAACCTTTTATCATGAGAGGACGAGCTTCGTTATCTCTGGTGATTGACGAACATCTTGTTTCTGTGACAGGGCTTCAGCCACCCCATCAAATCGAACGGCTCTGGAGCGGTTCTGATGGACTTCGTCATACTGGACACGGACGGACTCTCCTGGGAGCTGAAGCCAACTTACAGGTGGTTCCTTTAATCCAGATCTGGAACAGAAAGAGAGAAAAGAACGGCTTTGTGAGGTGTTATCACTGTAATAATAATCCATTGTCTGGATGACAGGATCGACATGGAGGCCGGCATGGTTCGCTTCCTGGGTCGGGATATCCACTTTCCTCGTGGCTACGGTCCCAGACGGGACTCGTCCTGCTGGTTTACTCCAGGAGTCATCTGCTCAGGGGGTGAGACAACGTGTTCCATAATCCCGTCTTCAAAAATGACCTTTGCTGTCTTACAACGACACCCATGGTTCTCCTCAGGTGTGGACCTCTATTCGACCCTCAGCATCTTCCTGGGGGCGATGGCTGCCTCAGTTTTTGCTTTGGCACTGATCTACTGCGTCAGGTAAGGTCACCAGGAGGTGTTAGAGCTCGGCAGGTTGGGGATCGAAGTTAGATACAGGTGATTCTCAGGATCATGTGTGAACTCCGACCTCTCACCCCCCCTCTCAGGCGACGCATCATTCATATTCGAATGCTCAAAGGTCCCAACAAGATCTTGCTGACTCTGGCTGATGTCACGTTCATAAACCCGTCGCTTAGCAACAAGGTCAGCCTGCATCTTGCCTTGCCATGTATCAGTGGTGTATGCAGATGTATTATTAGCTAGAAGCTAACGCTGACCTAAAAACATTCTGACTGCTGCAGAAGCTGAGTGTGGACGACGGCAGGACCAGCGCCATGAGGAGCGTGTCGGATCGCAGCCTCAACTCGCCGGTCTCCACCCAATCCCCCGCCACCTACGAGAACTCCAACGTGGTAATATTTGAGGTGAGTTGATGACAACGTCCCTCCAGAGCTCATGAAATGCTTTAAAATACAAGAAAACAATTGTCTCTTACTGTAATTGATGAGACGTCTCCGGTGTTTCTGCCCCTGAAGGGTGACTGGGCTTGGCTGAAGAGACTTCCCGATGGGTCCTTCAGCAACATCAACCCCAAAACCAGCAATGTGTTTGAACTGGTACGTCACATTGACATGAGATGAGGGTGGGTTTCACAGCCAGCTAAGTAACAATCTGTTTGCAGATGAAGGACATGCGGCATGAGAACATCAACCCTTTCCTGGGTTTCTTCCACGACTGCGGCGTGTTCGCCGTCGTGACCGAGTTCTGCTCCAGAGGCAGCTTGGAGGACCTGCTCCTGAGCGAGGACGTCAAACTGGACTGGATGTTCAAGTCGTCTCTCCTGCTGGATCTGATCAAGGTTCGTATGAAGTAGAAGTAGTTTTCTTGGTTGGCCGACTACAAATCATCATAAAGACTGAAAACAATCCCCCATGTTCACCGTCTCAGGGTATGAAGTACCTTCACCATCGCGGCGTGTC
The DNA here is from genome assembly GCA_901007825.1 of Macroramphosus scolopax. Lineage (NCBI taxonomy): Eukaryota > Metazoa > Chordata > Actinopteri > Syngnathiformes > Centriscidae > Macroramphosus > Macroramphosus scolopax. Next base: position 15,474 of record CAAKHC010013803.1, on the reverse strand, counting down.
CCACACTCGTCTGAAGTCCCGCAACTGTGTGGTGGACGGGCGCTTTGTTCTGAAGGTCACAGACTTCGGCTACAGTGAGGTTCTGGAGGCTCAGAAGCTCCCCTACATCGAACCGCCTGCAGACGGTGAGAACATCTCTAGCAACTGTCCTGTCATCTGTTTGAAGGAGCTACAGAACCAAACTGAAGCTATCTCTGTGTGTTGCAGAGCTGCTGTGGACGGCTCCGGAGATCCTGAGGACCGGGCAGGCGGGGCTCCACGGGACTCTCCCTGGAGACGTGTACAGCTTCGCCATCATCATGCAGGAGGTGGTGATCCGAGGGCCTCCGTTCTGCATGATGGACCTGTCGGCTGCAGGTGAAACCACTTGCAGGACGACACACCTGCGCTGTCTCTCCCTGTAGAGTGAATGTTCATACAATCAGCGCACCGACCGTTGATTCTTCTGTGTTTCAGAGATACTGGAGAAGCTGTGTAAGCCTCCTCCTCTGTGTCGTCCGGTGGTCAGTCCCGACTACGCTCCGCTAGAGTGCCTCCAACTGATGAAGCAGTGCTGGAACGAGCAGCCGGACAGGAGACCCAACTTCGAGGAGATCTTCAACCAGGTTGGGATATTAGATGAATCCCCCGTGTTGGTTGAGAAACTTCATCACACAGTACCGTTCTCCTCCTCCTCTTGGACCCCCTCCCCCGCCCTCTTCCCTGTAGTTTAAAGACATCAACAAGGGGAAGAAGACCAACATCATCGACTCCATGCTGCGGATGCTGGAGCAGTACTCCTCCAACCTGGAGGAGCTGATCAGAGAGCGAACGGAGGAGCTGGAGATCGAGAAGCAGAAGACGGAGAAGCTCCTGACACAGATGCTGCCCCCGTGAGACAACATATAAATACATTGACGATGCTCCCCTTTGCCATCAGGACGTCCACTCATCTAACTTAAGGTTGTGTGGTGGTTTGTAGGTCCGTGGCCGAGGCGTTGAAGGTCGGCGGTACAGTCAAGCCGGAGTATTTCGACCACGTGTCTCTCTACTTCAGCGACGTTGTGGGCTTCACGACCATCTCGGCCAACAGCGAGCCCATCGAGGTGGTCGACTTACTCAACAGCCTCTACACGCTTTTCGACGCCATCATAGGGAACCACGACGTCTACAAGGTGCTGCTGGTTCACGTGATGATGCGACTTTGGGGGCTTTATGCATCGCAGTGTAACATCTACTATGTCCGACTCCAGGTGGAGACAATCGGTGATGCTTACATGGTGGCGTCGGGGGTTCCCGTCCCCAATGGTAACCGTCATGCCGCAGAAATAGCCAACATGGCGCTTGACATCCTGAGCGCGGTGGGAACCTTCAAGATGAGACACATGCCCGACGTTCCTCTGAGGATCCGCATCGGACTTCACACAGGTGAGGGGAGGAGTTGTACCGTCCTCCTGCAGGACCTTTGCTTGTATAGTGTGTTACTTTCTGGTGTGTGTGTGTTGTAGGTCCATGTGTAACTGGAGTGGTGGGTCTCACAATGCCCCGCTACTGTTTATTTGGAGACACCGTCACCACCGCCTCACGGATGGAGTCCAGCGGGCTGCGTAAGCAGACGCACATTATCTGTTGATCGAATCGTTGGAAGGTTCTTCACACACACATCATCGTTTTCTGCTTCCGTCCGCAGCCCAGAGAATCCACGTCCACGAGAGCACCGTGAAACTGCTGCATCAGCTGAATCTGGGCTACAAGGTGGAGCTGAGGGGCAAGACGGAGGTGAAGGTGAGAGACAGACTGTCTGAGACAGGATCCGATGGGGATGAACAGACTCTCAGTGTCTCTTCCTCTGTCCTCCTCTTCAGGGGAAAGGATCAGAGGAGACCTACTGGCTTGTCGGGAGAGATGGATTCACCAAACCTCTGCCGGTTCCTCCGGTGGTGAAGTCTGGGTATGAATGACTGACCGTCCCTCCTCCTTCCATTAAGTCAAAAGAACAGTACTTTTCTTTGGCCAATTTACCATTTAGTGGGATATTTTCTTAACATTAACAATACAACACAAAAGCATTACCACTAAAACCAGCAACCCAGCTGTCAGGCCAGAGTAGAACTCGACCTCCACCGTGTCTACGACTGTTAATCCGCCTAAATAATCGGTGACCACTCCATCGCAGGACTTCACTATGTGATCTGTGTGTGTGTTTGTGTGTGTGTGTGTGTGCTGTTCGCTTCGTCCCAACAGGCAAATGGCCCACGGGCTGCAGATGGCCGAGATAGCCCAGTACAAGAAACGGAAAGCCGAGAAACAGCAACAGGAACAACTTGCAAAGAAGAAAAACTGAGGTAATGTTATGCATTATAAAAAAATGTATAACATTACTTTGCTTTGGTTGGCAAAGATCAGTTTCGGGGACCATGAACTGTCTCAAGCTGTCACTAACTCAAACTTTAGGAGGAATTGGTGGATGTTGGGGTTTTATACGTCAAACTAAAAGCTTGTCAGGGGGGTAAAACACCAGTTTGAACTGTTGGTCACTGACAAAACTCAGTTCTTCTCCTTCACAAGTTCTATAAAATATCATGTTTAATTTGTGAACCAGACCCACTGAAGTTAAACTGTCCTTCTGTCTTTTGAAGTTAATTGTCTGTTGTGTTTCGTACTCTCTCTCCTCCCTCCGTAGTCCACTCAGTGTCTCCAGAGACGAGTCCAAGGACCTGAAGCGGGTGTTCCACAAGGCGGTGAAGAAGATCTCCCACGTCCGCGTCGCAACCCAGCTGCAGGCGACGGAAGAGGACGACAGCGTCTCGATGCTGCACCACTGACGGCGTCAAACATCAAGACAAATGTGTGGAAGACTTTGACTGATTGACTGAAAACCTGCAAGAAAGAGATGAACGAGTGCAAGTTCGGGCCATCGAGGGAATTCATCCTCATATTTCCAGCTGCAGAGCTCAGAGAAGAGTTACTGGCTGGATGAGGATAGTAAAAGTTCAGATTAACAGTATGTGTGTGTTAATGTCTCGCCTGCCTGCTGCTGCTATGTTTAGAGGCGGAGAATCAGTTGCTCAGCAAAGCAGGGATCTGCAGAAACGGTCCGTCAGCAGCAGCCAGCCGAACGCAGCTAATCTTCCCTCGTTCGTTTCCTTCGCTCCCCACTTGTCCTTAAGGGAAAGTAGCTGGAACAAAACATCTGCAGCAGTTCTCTGGGTACTTGAGGGCTGAAACTAGTCCAGATTAGATTAATTTATCAGCTATATTGAGCTCACTGGTTCAACCTGCCTTCACTGATCTTTAAACAAACCCAAAGCGCCCTCTAGTGATGACACACAGTACATCTGTGCAGATGGCCTCCTAGAAGTGCTTGAGGATTATCCCTGCTGATCCTCCCTCTGCGTGTGTGTGTCCTTGTGGGGTCTGGAGAACTGGGGGCCCGGTATACTTCAAGGATCGGACCCTACATATAAAATGACATCATCATCCCTGCAGAGATTAAATTAGCTTTGTCCCAATACTTGAAGTGGATGGACTACATGGAGATGGAATAGATGGATGGAGGAGATGGGGCAGAGGGAGAAGCCCTCACATTCCCATGTAGCAGAGAAGTCTTTAGTTGGACGACCCATCATCAGTCGTGGACCCCAGGTCGGGTGTTTCGGGCACTATCACTGGACGCCCTCACTCACGGAAGGCCCTGGTGAGATCGATCAATCGGGGTGCATCTTAAAGCTTTTATCTACACTGCTGCAGTGTCTATATAGTTTATATACAGTATATATATACATACCTGTGTACAATCCCTTTTAACTGACACATGTATGATAATAAATGGAACCCAATCAGCTCTGAGACGTGTGTGTTCCTGAATCTCCTGCAGACCTGCATTGTTTTATTTTAAATCATTATAAGTATTGATGAGGACTCCAACTTCCGGCACACCCGTGTTTGATTTAAGCCGAGCCAAGCTGTCGCACTGAGTGCAGCGTTGGGGATTTACATGGGATTTACACGGTTACCAAGGGGTTAATGGACGGTTTCTTTAGATTATGGTATAGTGATATAGAATAAGGACGAGTATCTATTGGAAAGATTAGAGGATATTGAGGAATGTGAGACGGTCTTTGCAGATTAGACCTGGATTACTCGTGTAAATGTGATCCGCTGTCGTGGAACAAGTCTGCAGTGCCATCAGACTCCCGTCGCATCGTAAATACACTCGCTCAAAGCTGCTCGGTGCTTCAGTGAAGTGGAGGAAACATCAATATACAGACACATATAGACCTGTCTGTTCTCCTGCACATGTTGCTGTCCTCAACAGGCCTCCCTTACCTGCCCTCTTGATTCATCTTGTTCCCTGCCTTTCTCCATCCCACCACCAGGTGTCCCCAGACGTCACAGATTACTGGTTCACCTCCAATAAATGCCTCTTGAGTAGACACACCAGACCTCTGGCCTGTATTCCCTGCCAGCGGTGGATGAACTGGTCACCTGGCAGGCTGGGAAAGTGTGTCACTGTCCAGACATCTTTAGAGTTGGTCTGTGGTATAAATATCGACTGTTGATCCGAGCTGAGGATCGTCTCTTGTTGAAACACTTTGCAGAGGAGCGCTGCAAAAATATGGAGATGTGGTGCAGAGGGACGACAAACAGGAAGAGAAAATCTATTTCATGCAAACAGTTGAAACGTGGAGCAACCGATGGGAAAAGTACATTCAACTTAAATAGGAATAAAACTAGGAAACTAAACAACCAAACTGAGTTATAAAACCTACCAACAACAAGGTTAACACACATGTTTGGTTTATTTCATTATCAGAATAAAAAGTATTAAACTTTCCTTACTGCCATTGAACCCTGACAGGCTCAGTAGTCTGAACATGTAAGGATGTATCCAGAATGAAATGTTAGTACTTTGGGAGTTATTTATATTTCTATAAATATCTACTGTAAGAAAATGTGAATGAATTCTTGCCTACTAATGAAATTATTTCAGTTTATCTCCACGACTATCTCTGAACACATTAGTATAGTATTAGTAGTAGTATATAGTATACTACTTCCACTTCTACTCTCAGTAAATATACTTCATTGTGTGCTCAGTATCACTTCCTAGTTAGGATGGTAAGAAAACTGTTGACTGATTCTTTCTAAAAGTCTGTTTCTGTTTAAATTGCGATGTCAACAGGAGCAGCGATGTCGCAACTGTGCTTGTACTGAAATAACAGACTGAGTCTGTAACAAAGGGAAGCATGCTTTCCTTTGTGTTTCCTGTGTGTGTGTTTCAGCTTTGTGGGCTCTGCTCCTTTGTTGCAAGTACAATAGCAGGAGCCGGTTTCCCTGCAGCGCGCAATCTTCACCGGCAGAGGGCGCTGTGACAAGGTGACTGACAGTCAGGAGGGAAGATCAGTCAAGGAAGAGAAGGAGACAACATCAGCATCAATTAGACGATAAAAAAAACAAATGTATCTAGACTGACGTAAAAAATAAAGTAAATAAATGTTCATGATGATTAAATTTAAACAGACTGGAAGTATAAGATAAAAAAATTAAAAAGCGAGAAATCTATTACATTATATATATGCAAATATATGTATATACAAACCACAAATTACATGTGTCTATAAACATTGATTTAGAATTGTAAAAAAAATGTACCAGTAGGTAGTCAAATAGTTAAATATTTAGTTTTTGTGGTTGCTCATTATGAGCTTAAAGTTTGATTGAAGATGAACACGTGTAATAACAAGATTTCTGCTTTAAAAATAAACAACATTCTAAACCGATAATTCATCCAAAACATCTTTTTTCATCACATCACAAACAGTAACTCACTATCACTTTTCTTTCACACATAAAGAGATGTCACTTCTTCCTCCCTTAACATATAAAAGTAATATTTAGTCGTTGTTTACGTATAATCTGTGCATGACTGCAGTAATCCACGTCACAGTGTCAACTCCCCCTCCTCCTCCAGCCCTCGTCTGCAGACGACTGACGTCAATCATTGTCCAAGTCACCGGGGCAGATAAACCGAATAAATGCCCTGTTGCAAGAAAACAGGCAACATTTGCATCGCAGGCCTTGATAAAGGCCAGTAGTTCTGACAGACACACAAGAACCTAAAGACATGCAAACACACCCTGATACCTGCGCCGCCTCTTTTGTCCTCTCTGAGACGTCGGCATGCAGCTGTGGCTGCAATCTGTCTCCTCATTTTCATCTCCAACCGGCTCATTTCACTCACAATCACAGAGCTCTGCTTGACCACAAATACTATGTTGGAGCTGCAATGCATGATGGCATAACAGCAACAATATGTTGTTTATAACCTTCACCAAAGGAGTGTTCCTCTGAGTGTTGAGAAGAATTCAACAAATATGGAGTTGGAAAGCATTTTAAAGGAGACTTCTGCAAAAATCTAAATCCCCATTAATGCACTGGGAGACAGAAACAGGTTGAGAGGCTGAAGCCCACATAAGTTGCTTTCCCAGTTTAAGAGGAGGGTAGAAGAAAGGTTTGACAGAGGTTAGCAGAACTGGGCTCCCTTTGAGAAGCAGCTGATACATCCCCCGGGAAGAGTTGGGTTGCCCGTCGCCTCGACTGGTAGCTGGCCGTCATTGTGGGGGAGATGGGAGGCTGCTTTTCCGGCTGTCACCATGATGTTCAGTTTCTCTGCAACAAGATTAACGATCGAGTGAGAGAAGGAAACCTTATAAAGGGAAAAGGGACATCGCTTTAGCACATTCTTCCACCCTGTTTCTGTCAATAGAACTCATTATAGGATTATTCCTACTATTGTTGGCCGTCACTGAGCCCAGCTACTGTTTGTATATACCCAATTTAGCTTGATAGTCAGAGTAATTACTTTAACTTCTAACTATAACTCTCGGGGATGATGAAGAAGGAAAAGAGCAGCAAAACATCATTATTCCCGTTACGAGCCGCATGCAGCTGCCTTGAGGTTAAAATCATAATATCACTCATGGAAGATTAGAGGGAGTCCATGTTTGGTTGGTCGCATGGCGTAAACAAAGCTGAATTTGATTTGATCTTACCACCTGTGCCTGGTCAGAAGTGGACTTTAACGGTTGGGAGAGCAACATGTGACGCTGTTGTTGGCCTGTGCCCGAACCCATCAGAGGGCCCTCACATGATGCACCAGTGATGTTTTAGTAGTCTTCAAATCCCGCAGACAAAGGGTGCATCTCCAGCATGGGAGGAAAGTTTTGAGAATGCCAATTAAAGTTTTTATCTACGGTTAGAAAGAGGGCAATAATGCTGGTAAACACTTGTTACTGGCTGGGGGACCTACAGGAGGACGGGTCTGATTCCAACAGGTGAAAACAATTTCAGAGTTATCAATCACAATCATTAATATTTGTCTGTCGTAATTTGTATACTAATTCGGATCAAAAACACATTTTCTGCTTTTTCCTGTCCCTTTTAGCTACTTTGCAGAAGTGCACAAATTGATAAGACAAATGTTTCTGAAATGTTTGTCAGTGACAGAAGTGTGTCTTATATTGGAAAACATTTCTCAAAGACTCATATTAAAATGGATTTATGGTGTGAACGCAGTTTCATAATAACCTCTAAAATGAAATTAATAATAGAATATATAACTTGACCCAAGGCTGTTGTCTGCTCAGACCCGCAAGGGAAAGACACCGGCTGTCAGTTTGTTTCTTCTGCGGGTCTGGGATCAGTTTTATACGTCTCACCGCTTCATTGGAAAATCTAACATCAGATTCCAGATAAGCCCCAGCAAGTCGACGCCTATTTTTAACTTCGATAAAACTCCGCCTAAAGTGATTGGTCAGAGCTATCAACGCAAGCACTCAACTCCTATAGTGATTGGTATAGATGTCTGTATTGGGATGTCACTCATAACGATCGCCCAATCAGAGTCCGCTCCTGATTCTTTGTTCCTCCCGTCTAGGCGGTGACGCACAGCGTCACGTGTTGTTTGTGCTCTGGCCCGTAGAGTTGTGTACAGGAGGAGAAGGGAACGGATTGCTAACCGAGCTAGCCGGATCCTCCCGATTACAGAAACACGACTGAACGTGGTCATGTTGCAGACGGTCGGCTTTATTTCGTTAGAGCAGCCTGCACTGGAATACCCGACTCGTTGCTAGAAAAGGCAAATGGATTCGTTTTTGACGGAATAACAAAGCCGGTCCGTGAGTAATGCAAATCTGAGCCGTGCGAGTTAACGTTAGCTGGCCTAGCCGGACTCGGGAGCTCGTCTCCCAAAACAAGAATGGGGTCTTGGTACACTTGGATTAGCTTGCTAGTAAAGTGACCTTTGATTGTGTTCTCTGATGGCAAATTTCACGAATTACCAGGAAGGAAAGGCAGCGATGTTGATGCTGGAGACGCAGCAGAGGGACGTGGGGACAAAATCTGCCGCTGCAAACGGAGACGGCTCGATCGGGGAACCCCCTTCCCCGTTAATTAATATCGGAGGCGGCGGCAGCAGCGGAGGAGGAGGCTCTCGTTTCCATCATCATTTACCGCCCTCCAACCACCTCCACCATCACCTCCATCAGCCGCCAAAGGATCAACAGCTGCACCATCACTACCAGCTGGCACCGCAGCAGCAGCATCTTTCCGGGGAAAACATCGCTGAGTCTCCGGGCAGGAAAGCCTCCTCATCGTCGCTCACCCAGGTACACACGGCCGATGACCCCGCCGCTTCCTCCGCTGCTAGTACCAGCAGCAGCAGCAGCAGCCATGTATACGCGTCTGTGAACGTTGCGAATACCTCAGACGTTGTGGATGATATACGAAAATGTGGCTACTTAAGAAAACAAAAACATGGACATAAAAGGTTTTTCGTCCTGCGGGCTGCCAGCCAGCTCGGGCCGAGCCGCCTGGAGTACTACGACAGCGAGAAGAAATTCAGGAACAGCCTGCGCTCTGCTGCGAGCGGCGGAGCGGTCGCCCCTTCTTCCCCGAAAAGGGTTATTTACCTCTACCAGTGCTTCACGGTCAACAAAAGGGCGGATTCCAAAAACAAACACCTCATTGCCCTTTACACGAAGGACGAGTACTTTGCCATTGTGGCTGAAAACGAGCTGGAGCAAGAGGATTGGTACGTGGCCGTCAGTGAGTTGATGAGTGAGGGCAAAAAAGGGCATTTGGATTCAGATGATTTAGATGATGGATATGGTACAGTCACCCCTGGTACTGTGTTCAAGGAGGTTTGGCAGGTGAATGTCAAACCTAAAGGACTGGGTCAAACTAAAAACCTCACAGGTGTGTACCGATTATGCCTCTCAACTAAAACCCTTCACCTCGTTAAGTTGAACTCTGAAACCCCGTGTGTCAACCTGCAGTTGATGAACATCAGACGTTGTGGACACTCTGAAAGCTTCTTTTTCATCGAGGTGGGCCGCTCCTCGTCCATCGGGCCGGGTGAGATATGGATGCAGGTGGATGACTCGGTTGTAGCCCAGAACATGCATGAGACTATCTTGGAGACGATGAAAGCCCTGAAAGCGTTTGCTGAGTTTCGTCCCAGGAGTAAGAGTCAGTCTTCAGGCTCCAACCCCATGCCGTTCATAACGACGCGTCGCCACCTGGGCAACCTGCCACCGAGCCAGACGGGGCTGCAGCGGCGGTCGAGAACGGAGTCGGTTGTCGGCACACCGCCTTCAAGTAAGAGCTCCGGTGCTAGTGGTTATCGCTTCCGCACATCCAGCGAGGGCGAGGGGACGATGAACCGTCCGTTTCGCTCCACCACGGGAAGTCTGGTTCACCTTAACTCAGCACGTGCCCATCATTGTCGTCAGGAAGGGGGCGGAGGCAGCGGCGGGAGCGGCGTCGCCACGGGAAATGCCGGCACGAGCACCGGCGGCCCGCGCTACGTCAGAGCCATCGCAGGATCCTCGTCCACCTATCACGCCCGCTCAGCTTCGCTCCCAGTCTCCCACTTCCCTTCCACCACCAGCCCTGTCAGCGTCTCCTCCAGCAGCGGTCACGGATCCGTCTCAGACACACTCACCCGCCCATCCAGCGCCTCAATATGCGGCTCTCCATCTGACGGTGGTTTCAACTCCTCCGACGAGTACGGTTCCAGCCCCGGTGACTTCAGGTACTTCCGGGTGCGGAGCAACACACCGGATTCCCTCGGCAACACCCCACCCATCAGAGAGGAGAATTGTCTAAATGATTACATGGCCATGGGCTGGAACCGGGAGGTGTTCGGCACCGGTGGGGGCTCCGGGAGCAACAGTGGAGCTGACACGCCACGAGATGACAGTACGTCAACAACAGAGGATGATCGCTTTTCTTCGTCATCTCTGAGGAGGAGGACTCACTCGTTCACCAGACCTGTGGGTGGTGCTACTGGTGGTTCTGGGGTGGCGGTTTACCAGAAAATGACCCAGACCAACTTCTCATTAGAGGAGGGGTCCGATATAGTGTTACCATTTGGCAGTGGGCTGCTCCGTGGCGGGCCTTCCTCATCCTCTTCCTCGCTTCGCTCTGACTACAGCTCCTGCTCTGAGCATAGCCAGCAGAGCCGTCCCTCCACACTCTCCCGGACAGAGTCCGGCGGCGAACGCCCTCCTCTCACCTCCTCATCAGCCAAGGAGGACAGTGGCTACATGCCGATGATGTGTGGCGTGGCGGCGTCGCCGCGGGACACCCCCACTGACTACATGCCTATGCAACCCAGCTCCTACTCCCATCAGATCTCCCACTCCCCTCAGTTTCACAGCCCAGCTTTAGGTCCCCACTCAGCCCACCACCAGCCCCAGCTCTCATCCCAATCCTCCGCAGACTCCCATGGCTATATGATGATGCTCCCAGGGGGCAGTGGTAGCTCTCCCTCCCCAGTGCAGGCGTGCCCCAGCCCTCATAGTAGCTCCAGCATGGCAGGGGGAGGTGGGACTGAGAGCATAGCAGAGAGACCAGAGAATGGAGAATACATGGACATGTCGTACAGCAGCAGTGAGGGGCGCAAGCTCTCAAACGAAGGCAGCAGTGGATACTACACACCTTGCACACCTGAGGGAAACTTCAAGTCTTACAGCCCGTATTTCTCCCTCCCCCGCTCCTACAAGGCCCCTTCCAGAGAGAGGGATGAGAAAGAGTATGGGGAGTATGTTCCTATGAGTTCTCCTGCCAAGCCGGTCTATTCATCGATTGCCACAGCTTCAATGTTAACACCAGAGAAGAGGGCCGGGGGAAGTAGTAGCACCTCCACCCCCTCTCACCCACCCCCACCTTACGGAGCCCACCACACAACCTCTGTACTGGCAGACCGGCGTGTCGTCAGGCCCAACCGCCTCCCTTTAGGTAGAAGGAGTTTCCACGGCCCACTGCGAGTTAGTGAGCCCCCCACGGCATCAGCAGGCACGTCAACCTCAGTACCCACCTCTGGTAGATCATCTGAAAGGCCCTCCAGTCCTGGGGAGTATATTAACATTGAGTTTGGTGATCACTACCCCCACCAACAGCAGCCCCCTGCCTACCCTCTTTCTGCCCAAGATGAAGCACCTTCCCTGGGCTCCAGTGACCACCGTCACTCCCCTCCCCTGCCCCAAACAAACCAGGACTATATGAGCGTGGAGGTGGGGGCAGACCATCAGGACAGTGCGGGGTGTGTGGGTAAGAACCAGTCACCCAGACCCAGCCTCGTGGCCCCCTGGAACCCACCGAGCTACATCCGACCCCTGGCTAGCAATCCTGGGGCCCTGGCTTCCCCCGGAGTCCCTGCTGGAGGTCACTGGAGGTCAAAGGGGGATGACTACACGGACATGACTTTTAGCCTCAGCAGAGGCGAGAGGACACAAACGAGCCCCACAGCCATGCTGCAGCATCTCTGTGTGATAGAGGGACATTACGGCCACACTTCCTCCGCCTCTTGCTCATCCATTTCTCCCACCCTCCCTCCGTCGAGCCCCGGTAGGACGCCGACACACCAGGTGGAGCCCAAGGTTGTTCGAGCCGACCCCCAAGGCAGGAGGAGACACAGCTCCGAGACATTCTCCTCCACCTCCTCCTCTAATTCAACTCCCTCCGGAGGAACTCTGGGCTCCTCATCCTCAGCCGCCCACCCCACGCTGGCCGACCCCGCGGCCCCAAATGGATCATACCTAGCAGAGAATCCGACTTCGAGATGGGCCAGCTCAGCATCGTTTGACAGTGTGTGGATGTCGGTGGAGGGTCCAGGAGACCGGCCAGCTACGCAAGTTCAGACAAGAGCTTTGGACTTGAGCACGACCTCCGGGACCTCAGCGGCCTCCTCAGCGGCCGGAGCTGGTCGAATGTGCAGGAACATGTCTGTGGGTTACCAGAACGGCCTGAACTACATTGCCTTGGAGCTGAGGGACGACGGGAGTAACGCTGGGGCCACGACGTCTGGAGCTGGTAGCAGCAACGGGAGCTCGGCGGCGGGGACGGTGCCTCTGCCGGAGAACGGAGCCTACGCCAGTATAGACTTCACCAAATCTGATGCGGTCTCCACGACAACCAAGGGTGAGTTAATACTTTACACGTACTCACATTCATTGCTCTTTTCTACATTCATAATCAGACAGTTGGAGTTTACAAGCCAGAGGATGAGAGTGAGTTTAAGAGGAAGAGGTGCTTCAGATGTATTTTCCTCACTGAGAAAAAAAAAAAAAACCCTCACTACTGAATGCTATTATTAGCTGCATTGTACCAATTTGCAGCTCCTCGCGTGAATCTATTTTGAAACCAAGTCTCTGTGATCTCGACAAGGCTGCGTACAAGCGCTTTGAAGGCATCTGTCCAGGGAGCCGTCGTCTGGGCTATAACAGTTGCGGGTGCAGGAAGCGGCATCAGCATGTGGTTCATCTTGAGGTCTGTGTGTCGTGTGCCAGCCGACTGGTAGACAATTAGCTCACTGAATGAATGAGGTTTATCTGAGGTCAAGTGTAGCCTGCGGGGGGAGAAAAAAAAACTAAACTTCCTGTCTGTGCAGCTGCTCGAGTCTCTCTGTGCGTGTGCCGCTGTTTTCTTTGTCAGTGTGCTTTTATGTGTGGGTGCATCTTATTTTATCTGCTGTAAATCTGTCATCCGAGACATTTCCTTCCACATCTTTGAGGAAATATCTTTATTTATACAAAACATAGACGAGCTGAGTGCCAGAAGGGGCAGATAGCAGGCCGACGGCAAACACAGTAGATGCTTCCCGTTTCTTTGTGTGAACACGGTTGTAACACGCAGACGCCCACACTCTTTGTTTGACGCGTTGACAGCGAGTTTACTTCAGCTACAAAGGCTTATGATGTTTATGCAGAGGTGGACGGCAGCAAACCTTCATGTGTCGTCTTTAAATATTTGCGTGTGTATGACAGATTGTCCACACGTGCTGCTGAGGCTGCAGGCGGCGTTGTGGACGCTGTGTTTGAGGATGGAGCGTCTCCGTCTCCTTCACCTGTCCTGTTTCTTCCCTCCCTGCTTTCCCCTCACTTCCTCTCCGAATCCGTCCTGCGCTTGTGTGTGCGTGAGCATGAGTCAGGACTCTGCGAGCGCCGTCTGACTCATTTGTTTATCGTGGTGCTGAACGGAGATGAAAGAGCTTGTGTATGTGTGTGTGTGTGTGTGTGTGTGTGTGTGTGTGTGGTAGATTGACTGAATGTGGCTCGCTAGCGCAGGAGATCAACTGGCACTCAAAGTGCTGAAGCTCATCCTATTGTGTGTGTTTGTCCATCTGTCTGTGTGTACTTTTGTTTTTGGCTTCTGGCAGCAGGTTCATTAAATGTTAGTGTGTGTGTGTGTGTGTGTGTGTGTGTGTTGGTTCAAGGTAACATTCAGAGATGATAATCTGTGCCCACACACTCGTGGAGGATGCTCATGTTTGTTTGTAGGTGTGTTTACAGTCGGTGCTCTGCATCTCGGTACAGTATGTGTGTGTGTTTATACGCGCTGACTCGCGGCGGGCTGCTTTTGATGTGGTGCCGTAATTGCGGCGGCGGCGGCGGCGTGTCAAGGCGAACAGCAGGGCCGAGAGGAAGCGCATCATCATGGCTCAGGAATGCACTTCCTCTCAGCTGCGGGGTTGAACTGATAGACGCACACCTGGATCCTTCACCCGGAGGAGAGACGGAGGGAGAGACCGGCTTTCCAAGGACGTTCAGAACGAACCTCCTGAGTAGAATCATGCAACAAAAGAGGCTTTTGGTTCAAAGCAGCGCACCTGATTCTGCTGCGTTCATCAGCGGAGCGACGAGAAACAGGTCGTTCTTCTCGGCGTCGCACTGTGTCCGTTTTAGAGCTGATCGATTCTGGAATATTGTGCTTTATATATATATATTGATATATCAGCTATTGGAGTCGTCTCAGGGGTTTAAGGACTCAGTATACAATTTAAAGCTCAGAATTGCCTGAAAATGCTGCAGAAAAATGTGCAGAAATTGATTTGTGGGTTCTTAGGAATGCTTGCGTGCAGCTGCGGGACATTTGTGTGGGCGGAAGGAATTTTCACAAGGAAGAGAAATCTGTGTTTTAACATACATTTTAGTCGGACCTCAATAATACGCCTTGGTGGAAATATTGTTGTGAGCTCTGCTTATAGATCAGTTGTGAACTCCCAGATTTACTGTTAGTATTCAGTATTTTCTGTCAGTCTAGGACTAAATCTGCCGTCTGCTGTCAGTGACGGTGGTGGGACCGGCCCTTTGGTGGGACCGGCCTTTTGGTGGGACCGGCCCTTTGGTTGGACCGGCCTTTTGGTGGGACCGGTCCTTTGGTGGGACCGGCCCTTTGGTGGGACCGGCCCTTTGGTGGGACCGGCCCTTTGGTTGGACCGGCCCTTTGGTGGGACCGGCCCTTTGGTTGGACCGGCCTTTTGGTGGGACCGGTCCTTTGGTGGGACCGGCCCTTTGGTTGGACCGGCCCTTTGGTGGGACCGGCCCTCTCCCGCCGTCCAACATGGATACGAGGTGGCAAACGGTTAGTCTGAGTGTGAGGCCGGGTTATCGAGCAGAAGAGAGCGCGAGGGTCGCGAGTAAGATGTGAGAGAAAGTTGTACGTGGCTGCCCTTTTCCTCTCTCTCGTTCCCACCTTCACGGCCTGTCCCTTCTATATTTACAGCTCTATTTCCAGACTGACATGTATTTATGGGCCGGTCCGAGGCATGTGCTGCCCGTAACACGACCCCCAGGTTTAAGTGTGTGTATTGCATGCAGAGGTAGTTCACTCTCGCTCTCCTAAATAGCCCACAGATGTTAGAATTATTACCCATCATGCCTGCACACAAAGCCATTTTGATTTCAAACAGCCGTTCGGACTGTCACAGCGAAGTGGCTCCGAAAGCCCCCACAGGTCCTCGGTTTGAGTGCACGGCCCGTTTTTAAACGTGTATTTAGATAATAAATTATTTTGAAGTGACCTGCGTCGGTTTGATGAGCGTCTTGAGTCAAAGCACCGACATGGCACATGTGTTTTTAGCACGGGTGGCCTGCTGTGAATCAGACTCAGGAACCGAACGGGGAATCGAACCTGTAACCCCGGTGTGAA
>CAAKHC010013802.1:0-13101 GCA_901007825.1 Macroramphosus scolopax | reverse complement strand
GGGTTTACCTTTAAGTAGTATATTGCTATCATTCATGCTGTTGCACAGCAGTCACATTGTCCTGTGTGTGTCCGCGCCACAGGGGCCGGTGTGTGAGAGGACTTCAGCTGTGATGTTTCCATGCACCGTCCTCTCTGCAGACCTCATGGTGTGTTACAGCTTGTATGGTCTTGTTTCGAGGGAGGTTCAGATCAAAAACCTGCATGCGACGGATGGGCGGAGAACAGAGTGAAAGTTCCATGAGGAAGATCCTTGCCGTATCACTTTCATTACCAATTCTGTTTACGCTTCAACTGCCCTCATACTCAGGCTCCTGTTGTCCTTTAAACGATCGTTGCTTCCCTGCCATTAACCCTTCCAGATGTACGACTGTGCAGCCCGCCTCCTGCCCATCACCACTTCCGCTGCAGCTGGTTTCCGGAGGGACCATCTGAAGGAGCTTCACCCATGCAATCCGACTAATTTAAGAAGTTCCTTCTCCACCTACTGGCTCTGCTCCGCCACCGCAAGTGTCCGATCCAACCTGTCTTATCATCAGAGTGTAAAGTTGTTCGTGTCTCACTTCCGTGAGACGTTCAAAGACACTCCGACAGTGTTAATCCTGCATAAAACGTACCTATAAAGCAATTCAGTGGTGGGAAAATAGGCCAAATTCCTAATGACAGCGGTATGTTCCTTTAAAAACTGCAGCATTGCTCCTGCAATATTTAAAACAGCTCATAAATGCATTGATGTGAACATGGAAGAATGTATCGCTTTCCTTTCACAGCCCTTATCATGTGGGGTTTTTTTCGAGGCAACCTGTCAGCACGGGAACGAAATCCGATACAAAATTGAAGCGTTGGATCTGCGAGTGTGAATCTGGACATTCATCACGCACCGGAGAACAGTTGATGTGGGGAGAAGCTCGGCCGTCCCTGTCAATCAGCCGGCAGGCATGATGAACTCTGACGCCTCCTGCTTTGTGGAGTCTTGTTTCATCATTATTTTACAAGCAGATTCACGTGGAGACGTTTCTCAACTGACACTTTGACTGTATGTCATCGATTCTGACAGTGTTTGGATTGTTCGGAGGAAATAATAGACATGAAATTAACAGGTATGAACGCGCACAATGGGATTGATTTCCTTTCCCCTTCTGGAGATTGATTTCATCACTTTGATTCCACGCTTTGTCTCCCTCTGGCTGTGTTTGGACATACACAATCATGTTTCCCCTTCTCCCGCACGAGGCTCTGATTATTCCCACAAAGAACATGACAGATAACAGACGCCGGCGTCGCAGCGGATCAAAACAGACATCATTTCCTGGCGCTTCGGTCTTCTGGACGGAACGATAAAAAAGCATCGCGGTGACGCAACGAACAGGACGATCAAACGCGCTGCGACGTCAGATGTAGAGTTGCATGCACCCGTTGGCTCGGATTACACGAGTTTGGGAATTAATCAATGGGAATTGTTTCACTGTCTGAGTTTGTGATGAGTTTCGCCTGTTTGTAGTCTGTCCGGTCGACTCTTTCTGTCTCCGTCCGGCTGAGTTAAGCCTCCACCTTCCGCCTGCAGCTTATTATTATGTTCTTTATCTTAAATCTGCATGTTCTACACACACGAGGAGCACAAAGCACCGCTTATACTGTACCAGCAGTACGAAGCGCTACCCTGCTTCCCCATGAGGATCGGCTCAAACGTATATGTTCCTATAGATAGACTCTTAAAGCCAATCTGATTATTTCTGCTTTATCTTTTATGCATTTTCATTACGTGAGTGTTGGACATTTCATCCAGCTTCATTTATGCAAAATGAATCTGAATCCGTTCATATCTATTATTTAATTCAGCTCTTATAGCCCGACTTCCGTAATGTTCTGCATTAATACTTAAGGTAATTAGGATGAGATCAAAGAAAAGAATTGATCACAAGTCTAATTATTGTCGGGGCCTTACAAGAACTTGGCCAACCCCATCGCTGGCATACGCAAGTGAAACTCTCACACTGCAGGGTTTTGATATGCTTCCCAAATTCATTTTTATTGCACAATTAATAGAATTGCAAAACATGTTGCATGCAATCATGTCATTCCCAGAAGCTGGCAGCTGAAATCCGGTGCACGCCGGTTGTGTTGCTTTACATGCGGAGGTGCGTCTGGTCGACAAGCTTCACATGCATGTAACAAATGATGTGAATGTTAATGCGCCTCATGTTTGTGTTTCTCTCTGATTAAACCGTGCGGCTGTGCGGAATGAGTCATTCACTCGGCCAGTTAGCCAGCCGCTCCTGGCGCCTCCCGAAGGCCATTTGGTTACTGGATGCCGAGCCATTTAACCGGCCGACGCTGCGGCGGCGCCGCATACGCCTCCCGCTGAGAGCCTCGTCTTAGCTCATCAGTGTGCTCACGACAGCCCCTCACTTCTGTCCTCACTCTCAGCATGCCTCCTACAGGCGGTGATTACATTATGCTGGGTCGGGATTATTAGTTATAGCCTCTTCACATGGAGGTACCGGCCTCAGCCATGATTCGGCGAATGCCGCAGTGGATTCAAAGTCAGTCTGGAGAACTCAGCAGAGATCTTTTCTTAGGGACTCACTGGAGTTTCTGTTTGTTTGCATTGACTCTATCTGCTTTTAGCTCTATTGCATTTTAGTCTTAGTCAAATGATTGATATTATTTCAGGGAAGCTTAAACAAATAAAGGAGCAATCCATCCAAATGCTTCCCTGAGTTTTGCTCTGCTGCTTTTACACTATCAGCCTCCTGTCCGTGTCAATGGATGTGGACAGTAGCTGGTGGCCGGTCATCTACACATTGACCCTTTGTAAAGATCTGAGCGCTAGAAGATGGAAAAGCACCCGGGTTGATCTGATAAAGCTCTGTGTGACTTTGCTGTCCGACAGATTATAGGGGAAATAATTACAGGACAGTGACTCGGGGTGCACGATATGGGCCAGAAGACGGATACATCAATGGGATTTTTCTTCCGCACGGACAGCAGTAAGCACTTTCTTCGCTCAATTCGTCGAGGCTTGATTTTCGTCATCTGTCACAAGTTCTTTATCCCGTTTAATTCTTTATGAAGAGAGTTTATTCTATGCGTTGAAAGGAAAGGGTCGTCTCTGTAGAGCAGCCGTGCAATAGTTGCGGCGACTTGTTTGTGATGTTGCGAAAGCTCTCGTGGGACGTCAGCGCGGAGCCGTGCTGCCTCGGTCCTGCTTCCCCCGTCAATCAAGTTGTGTCCTGCGCAACCCAACACACCTGACAAACAGCCACGGCGAGATGTTAGATGAAGAACAGGCTCGTAATTCATTTGTGAATGCATCAACATGTCAACGACTTCTTTTCTTGTTACCAGACGTGCAACATGCCAGCAATCCTTGTGTCCATGTTAAGGCAATGGAAAACCCTTTTTAGATACAGTCAGACTTGGATTTCATCACTGAGAAGCTGCAAAAAAGAGGGTGATGAAGAGCTTGCGGACTATGTGAACAAAAACTGCCAGATGCTAGAAGGCTTGCACGAACTGCAGCCTAAAAATACTGCCACTGGAATAAGAGAGTGTCAAATATATCACTACCAATGAGAAGCATATGGCATAATAGCGGGAAATATCACAGGAATATTGTCATTACATGAGCAGGGACTTCAACACTTAACAAGATGCATGCATGCATCTTGAAAAGGATCACCCACGAATACATGTGTCAGTGGCCTGATTTCATTTCTACGAAAAAACAGTAAAACACCAGGCGTCTCTTTTCATTCTCAACCCGACGCTGCAAAGGAATTCTGCTGTTGCTATTATTAGCATAATTCCCGATGACATACATACATATGTATACAAAAGCGAGCTTACACAGCGGCGCATTGTGGCAGACGTGGATGCAGAAACAATACAGGAAATCTTTCATGTTGCACTCGAAGAGAAGGAGGAAGCATAAAACATCTCGCCTTGACTCGTCCCCCAACTTTGTGTCTAGCTTGAATTGTAAAAAAAACTATGTCGGAATTATTGTGTGGGTTCTTCTGCGGTGTCATGGGAGTCGAGAAAGTCGGGAGGAAAGCTCTCAACAAGACGACTTAGACTTTAAGTCCCTTGTGTGGATTGTCTGAAAATTGAATCAGAGCCCACATTTATGGGTTAGCACTACTGAAATATTTCTCAAGCATTACGCATGTCTAGCGGCATTTAAAAAATGCAAAAGGGGGCCAGAGTTGCAGTTCCTCGGGGGGCTGAGGTGGAGAATTACTTAGGGGATCTATGGGTTTTAATGGGATCCGCCACATCCATCCCTTGTTGGTTTGTATGCAGTGACAGAACAACCTTATTTACAGCGTCACACTTCCTGTAAGCAGGTTGTTGTTGTGTGAAGTTACTTTCAAAGGGAAACCAGGCTGCCTCTGAGTCTTCAACATATTCTGTGTTGTCCTGTTTGATTTCCCTTTTCTCCACCTGACAAGTTAATTAGTTTAAATAAAGTTTCTCCTTGTCTGAAGTTACTTTAGTGTCGAGACTTTGAACAACCTTTACGAAAGGTTTTTGTTTGGATTTTCCAGTTCAAGAACAAAACGGTGAAAGTCGCAGTGAAACACTGAATCGAGTCGCTGTCAGTGGGAGCGAAACCACCTAATTGAGTGAAATTTGCATTTCGCCCTTATGAAGTGGCACTTTTTGTGATTCCTTCTGACCGGCACTAATGGAATGTAAATGACTTCTGAGCAGATCAGGCCTGGTCTGATTTTTGTATTGTCACACGGCTTTATGAAACAAAAGGTGACCTTCAGCACGCTACACTCTTACTTCTCATTGTGTTACTAATTTCTCTCGCTCCAGATAACCAGTCGTTTGACGGCTGCGGGAACACGGACCCCTGTGGCCAGACGTACGCCGCTGCGCCGCGGAGCAGGCAGGATTGGTAGTCCGGGCAACACGGACCTCACCATCCCTCTTTGTACCTTCGGAGGTCATCAGCACAATTTGTTCAGCTTGAAACAAATTAAAAAGTCATTGCTGGTGTTCGACTCACGCCTCAACAGAAAGCCAGTTTAAACTATTCCGGCCTTAATTACACATTACGCCCTGCAGTGGTGTTTCTCTGCCATTAGCATATTCTCCTCACTTTTCAAACGTGTCCTCCCACAGTGAAAGAAACACTGATGCCTCCACAATGAAATGTCACATTTGGTATTTTGAATGGAAATGCAAATATATGGAAGTTATTGCCACATATGTCACGTTTTTTGAAACAAACGTTTTAAAATGAGTATTTTTGGTTCCGTGCATATCAACACTGTTTGGGCTAAAGAAGTGAAGCTCAAAGACGACAAGACTCGACTAGAACATCTGAGAACATCTGCAAAGTCGGCCTGAGAGCAATGTAAATACACATCGACAAAAAATTTGTATGTGTCCTCCTACCACTTTCTACCATAGGGGGCGACAGTGAGTCACTGTAGCTTCGACTGTGTTTCCCTCCACAGAGCTCCTCACCCAGCAGTGGCGACAAAAATGGGATGAAACGTGAGTTGTAGCAGTTGCTCGTGCTAAGGAGGTTAGCATTTTTTCCTTTCTTACAATAGGGGTGGACACACAACCTGTCTGGTGATATGTCGCCCCCTGCTGGCTTGAGGTGTAACATGCTTTGGATTGTAAAATATGAAACACAATACCTTGTTTATTTAGGAACCATATTACACATTTAAAATGGTTTTGGTGTGGCAACATAGAGCATCACATTAATTACAAGACTCTTGTTTTCCATGTAGAAATATGATTCAACTAAAGAAGCTAACAACATATGGGTCTAGAATTTAGCCTCAGGAGACAACTTAGAAATAATATAAAAGACAATCTAGGAGCTAATTAGACCTCATAACCGACTTCTGTTTGCCCAAATGGGCCCGATTAAAGAGACGACACACAACCTTGACGAAACGTGTCCATGAGACTTTAATTAAAGGCACATGTGATGGGGAATTCATCAGCCTTTTAAAAAACATGTTACTATGATTAATTAACAAACTCTTATACCTTTTGCCCTAATTGGATTGTTATACGCCAAAGGGGGAAAAGGTTTGCTATGACGAGAGAATTACACACACACACACACACACACACAGACACACACACACACACACGCTAACCAACTGATACGCTGCAATGGGATTTTTTACAAAGTAGCAGCAATAAAAACATGAAAACTTTGGAACGATGCCTCAGAGTCTTCTCGATTACTCGGATGTGTTTATTTATGAACACCAATTAAACACACAGTCAAGAATGCAAATCGCCGCCATCCAGCAACGTGTTAAATCCCATCAACATGCAAATGCAAACATCTGCAGAACAAAATAGAAATTGCAGGCGGTGTGCTATTTGTGTCGAAGATACATGCTGTGTTACAAAATGTTTTAATCCGTAATTACCAGTCCACAACTGATTCATTCATCAAACTAATTACAGAATACAAATTAAAAGCAGTGACTGTACAGCTGCTTGATGTGAGATTAAATCAATTTAATCAATTTAAAGCAGAAGTGGGACTTTACGAGTCCATTTGTGTTCTTTACAGATCTTATGCCCTTTAAAAAACCATAAAGTCAGTGACAGGGTCTCATATAAGAGTACTTAGCTCCTCTAGCTCTGTAACCACGTCACCTAATGCGTAATGGTCTTTGTGCAGCGTCAAATGTCAAAGACTGAAGGCTTCCACATCTTTTTGTTCGTTACCCTTTCAGGTTAAACGCGACGCTAAAGCAATAATTAGCAATATAGAAGTGATTAAAAAGGTGGTGCTGGTGCACGTGCAGCAGGTCTATCATCTTCTTATTATGTGTAATCTAATTATCTTGATATACTTCCTGTGACACACAGAGTGCCGCACAAACGTGTAGCTGTGGGCAAAAGCCTTTGACAGTCAAATCATTTCAAGTTTAATTACCTGCATCTGTTTGTTCTCTCCCGATCCTTTTGGCACACCTTTGTGTTTACACAGAACAAAAGCACACATAGGGAATATTACACTGAGACGTGCATGCGTGCGTGCGTGCGTGCGTGCGTGCGTGCGTGCGTGCGTGTGTTCATTGGGGCTTTCAGGTAAGCAACGTACCACAGGGACCGAAGCACAAGCATCCAAACATCCATTGCTCAGAACCCAAAGAGTGCATGTGTATCTTGTATGAAGTCCTTTAGATGATCGTGTCTTCAGAAGGCTGCAAGCAGCAATCGTTCCGTTATGAACAGCACGTTTTGACTAATTAACTTGAAAAAGCAAAACTCAAAATAATTGACCTATCAGCACTTTTTGGCTTCAAAATAAAATTGCTTTTAGTTAAGATTTTTTCGGTCTGTATTGCAGCCTCGTGGTGCAGCTATTGAAAGTAGATCCGAATTGATAAGCTCTGTATCCAGTTACACATCAGTAGAGGTGCCTATTCTGACGGATGAAATGAAGTCAAGTATGACGGGATGAACGGAGGGTCGAACAGGGATGGATGTTATGACAGGAAGTGTCATGGTGAGGAACTGGGACTGAGAGTAGCGGTAGGTGTCATCGAGGCTGGTCCAGATCTAGGATGCCTGTATATCCTATGTTGAGGAAGAAGAATAGAGATTTGGAGGGGGGAGGGGGGCTCCCGACAGAAAGAAGAGCTCTGGTTGAGCTGTTCTATTTTCACACCTGACCTGTATTTGGATGGGCAGCGAGAAAGCTGTCAGCAGAGGAGCTGCTTGACTGGTTGGAATTCCGGTTTCCTTCACTCCATCGGGCTCCAAATGTTATTTAGAGGGTTGGCGAGGATGTAGGGAAGAGGAACGGCGAGGAAGATGTCACTGAATGATGCAGGAGTGGATTTAGGAATGTCACGGCGCTGTATGCTAACCCACCCAGAGGGGTCGCTCTTGTGCCTTACCCTCATTAAAATATATTGAGGAGGGGATGTAGGCTACTATATATTCAAGGTCACCACATCACAATATAATTTGTATATTTAGACCTGGTTAAACATTGTTAAAACTGTGGATTACTAATATCTATACTCACAAGGCTATTTGGAAAGTAGCAATCGCACAACGATTGGTGCTTTTCAAAATAAAAGAGGAAGTAACTAAACAGAGAAACAGTCAGCTGACCAAAAAATGTTTAATAGCAATAACAGAGGAAATACAGCCACATAGGTTACACAGAGAAGGGCTGACTCTCTCTCTCTCAACAATTTCTGTCCAAGCAGCGACCCTTTGCAAACAATCAGGCTCCTGCGTGGATGATTGACAGGCTGTAAACTTCACAGTCCGAGCACGCTGTGACACATGATTAGCTGGTACGACTGAGCCAATTCAAAAGCTCTAAGATATTATTAATGCATGTCTGATCATTGATATGGGCTGCTTGAATATAATCGCCTTAATGTGGGGAATAATTAAAGTTTATTTTGAAAACCACAAGGGTTTTTTGTCCCTAATTGAATAATGGGGCTGCATTTTGCTCGGGATGCTGATGTTTCAGGTTATTTGTTTGCTTCACGGGCAGGTGCGTTCTGGAGCACCGGTTGGAGGTAGAGAGGGGACTTCTCTCTCCGGCGGTGCCAGCTGGTGCACCTGTTCCAACGGGGGAATCGCCCGCAGCTCGCTCACTTACGGAAACATTTATTTATGAAGAGCGAACTCGTGTTTTTTTGCCACTCACAACACACACGAGAACGGAGTCCACAAGTGTGCCTGAGTAAATGTCAATACGTGAGAGGAGAATGACAAACGCTTCACCACTCGACGTCGAGAGAACAAAGCTCCCGATTTGTGGAGAATGAATCACGACCGCGGCCTCAATCATGACAGAATCTATTGTGTTTAAATTGTGATTACGGAAGAGGATTATTGACAGTAAAGATTTCAACGCTCATTGTTTGAGTTTGTTTCTTTTTAAAAAGGAACTTGAAGTAGTCAAACTCCTGTAGGAGGACGTTCATGTGGAGGAGTGAGTTTATCTGTGTTCCCCGGTTCCGTGTTTGTGTATGTAAGTCGAGCTGTGGCTCAGGAGGTGAAGCGGGTCATCTAGTAATCGGACGGTTTGATCCGGATCGCCAAAGTGTCCTTGTGCAACGGCTCCTGGCGGCTCCCTCATCAGTGTGAGGATGTGTTCACAGCTTGGTACCATGCAGAGCAGATTGTGAGTGTGAACGGGCATTAAGGAAGAAGGCAGATATCCTGTATATACCTGCACCCCACTGACCAATTACCACCTTAAATGGACCTTGTGAAAGGCCCTGCAGACAAGCTACATTATTACAAGGTGTGACTCTCATCATCGGTGTAGGGGTTCAAGTTTATACTCTCGTGCTGGTGTTGCATCAGGGTTTGTTTCTTTTCATTTACACTGTTTTCTTCAAGTCTATGTGTGTGTGTGTGTGTGTCACAGAGGCGGTTGTCAGTACTTCAGCAGGTGTTATATATAGGACCTGTCAGACAGATTTTGTCCCCTCGATGGCATCACAACCGTTCAAAATGCCGTGACAAAACTTTACAGGGGTGTTGTTGGGATTAGCAGGAGGAGATGGAGGATGGGTTTGCTCCAACTCATAATAACGGAGCTACTGAGCACTCACTCTGCATTACTTCAACACGTTGACTGGCGTGAGCCCAACGTCGCCGTTCCCTGATTTGCATGCCCTTCCGTGCTCCTCTAAGCATGTGAGCACGCAGTGCGAGGCGAGCGTTTAATATTCATGATCTGATGTTGCCCTGCGAATCATGCACAAAACAGTTTCCGTCATCTTCTCACACTGTGTTTACTCCTCCGTGATCAATCGCTTTGCGGCAGCGAGGAAAGCCGCGGCCTTCGCTGCGAGACGTACTTTTATTCAGCAGTGCGTGCAAACCTCGTGTACTGTGGGGCAAAGTTGCAAATTGCACATTTCAGGTTGGATTATCTGGCGTTCGCCGTTAATGTGTCGCCGCTGTAGCATGTACACGGCTGCTGTTTTTCACGGCGCCCAAGGCCGCGCATCACCCCGGCGATGCAGCAGCCGAGGGGAGGAAACACTAATTCAGAAATGCTTTCAGTGTAAATTAAAGACCACTTTCATGTTTAACTGTGACATGAAGTGTGACAAGCGGTTAGTGTTTTCATGTCAAGGAGTAAATCCACACGTCTTCCTTCGGCGTGCGGCGGAGAGCAGGTGCTGCTCAGATCAAATCCACACGCCACTCATGTTGTTAACACCTATTCCCATCCCATTTACTTGTTGTTTTTTTTCTTCGATCCTCATTTCAAACGTCCCTGGGAATTTGTTCATCGTTGCCTGTCATCTTTTTCATACTGAAGTGGTTAATCTAAAACTAGAGGACGCTCAGTTGATATTCAGGTTCCCTCAGATGATGTCTGCCCCGTCTGCACAGGGAAAAATTATAAAAACTATAATGTAATGTTATTACAATCCACAAGCCAGCAGCTGCGCCACTCTTAAAACCACAAATGCAGATGGTGCATTGATGTACGGCAATTGTAAAATCTAAATGCTCTCAGAGGCTTCGCACAGGTTTAAAGTAACACACTTCCATTGCAAGATTAAAGGGACGGTTTGTAAAAGAGATAATTTGAGCCTGAACAAGCCACCTCCAGTTGTTGGCACCTTTATTTCTTGGTCTAAGGTAGGCTAGCGATAGTGATGGAGTTACCTACCTCCATCCTTAAAGATCCCTGCAAAAAGCATGTGATCATAAGCAAGTGTTGGAATGTAAATCGACTCGCACATGGAGAGTTTCACCCTTTGGCTCATGCTAAGGAAGTTAGCATCACTTTTTTTCTATGTACACCCCACCTATCTGATAATACGTAGTCCACTACTGTGCAATATGAAGCGCTAGCTTGTTCAAATCATCTATAAATTGATAAAGGGAGTCAGAATCCCCTGAGTCAGATACCGGGATGATATAAGAACCACACGTGGGTATGAAAATCATTAATGTTCATACAGGACGATCGATCCCCTGAGGGGGCTGACGGCTGATGAAAGCCACCACACATCCAGAGACGTCAGATGAGGAGACACTCGGAGCATCGCTGCACTCGCTTGACGTCTTTAGCTCCTTTGTGCAAAGTTAGTGGTATTTGTCAAAGGCCTCAGGTGTTGGGAAATCATTTGACGTACACAATTAGCTGCGATCACCTGTCAAACAGCAGTCGAGGTTAGAAAGCTTCATTTTTTTCGGGCTGCTTTGACATTGAAGCTGCACATTTTCCCTCCGGGATCAACAAGCACGGATGAACCTAAACACACAGACAAGGTTTGAAATATCAAGACAAAAAAAGGAGCATAATTGTGCAAATGCTGTGAAATTTCTGCCAAAACCGTCAATTAATATAATCGGTGGTAAACGAGGTCAGCGGATGTAAATGAGACCTTCAGGAATTTCTAGGGCAAATTATCATTTCACTTATCGAGGTTACTAATTTGCTGAGTTGGTCGTTTACATTCAAACCTCAGCATCCTGCCGCCTCAGTGACTTGACTTGACACTGGAAATGCGGGTAACCATGGCAACCTCTTCATTATTTACTCTGACAGACAGACAGCTGATCTCGTGCGGAGGCTGGTACAAGGTGTAATAAATACAAATTGACGGCGGTTGTTTGTTCTTTGGACCCAAATGCGGGAGAATAAATAGGTGTTATTGAAGCATTAAAGGGTCACGCGGCGGAGAGCGGAGAGGGGAGCCTGGCAGGAGCCGAGCCCAGGCAGACGGGTGTAAAGCAGGCTGACAGATGGGGAAGCGAGCTGGCGGCCGGGGCTGAAGTCGAGGGCAAGCAGGAAGGAGAGCGAGGAATGAATGGCAGGCCGGGAGACGGAGGTCAGTGCAGGTCGCAGGGAGGTGGGCAGGCAGGCAGGGGTGGCGTGAGCACATGAGGAGGCGTGACGAGTCGCTGTGACACATATTGACACCTAACACACTTGGTACGGTGGCCTGACTGAAATATCTGCTGTGTGTAAGAATCAGTTAAATATTTTCTTATGTCTCTTTCACATCTACATTCCTCTCACTCTGTCTTATAAGGACACTTTGATATCCCGGCAACCTTGTGGAAGCTCATTGAATGAGTTTAAGAAGTCACTAAGTGATTCTAAAGGTCATTTTATAAGCGGAGAGAAAGAAATTGCACCGATCAGACGACGGTGGAACTTTCCTCCGTCAATTTACTTTATCGTTCCCGACGATCTGCAGTGCAAATGTCTCGTCTTTGCAAAAATTGTCATACGGAGATAAAACTACCTCCGACGCACCGATCTATACACGAAGAGGGAAAGATCATCTAACCTAGCCGGACTTTTTTTATCCAATAAAGTTTATAACGTCAACTTTATCTCCGTCTGCTGTTTTCTCCTGACAGCTGGAACGAGATTAGAAGGAACCAGAGGAGACGTGTAACGTCTTTAAATCAGATGCGATGGAACTCTGCTTCATCGACCAAAGAACTGCATGTAGTGCAAGCAGCTTAACATCCGTGCACAGATGCTCATGCATAAATGTGCACAAAAAGCCAAGTGCACTGTTGCTGCCTCCCTCCAACCGGCCCTACACGTGAAGTCAGTTCATGTTGGAATGCTGCACGAGATACAGGAAAGACATCGGTTTCCTTGTTGCCTTTGACTTCCATAAGATGAGTGAAGCCGTGAGGAGGATCCTCCTGCTGGTTAGATGGAAACTCTAATCAATGCACACATTTTCTTTAAAGACAAATTAACCCGTGAGCACCGGGCGACTCGCGTTCCGTCGTCCTCGGCCAGCTCGGCTGTGTACGAAGCTAATGAGCGAAAGGGTCAATGAGACCGAGAGGAAGGACAGATGGCATGAATGAGTGAGGGGATGACTGATGGCAGATGGAAAGACTGAGAGTGGGAGAATGATGGCTATTAGGGCGGGGATACGAGAGAGGGAAAAGAAGGATCGACCCGAGTGTGTGTGTGTGTGTGTGTGTGTGTGTGTGTGTGTGTGTGTGTGTGTGTGTGTGTCCAAGTGGGGGTCGGTTGCACTATCAATGTCTAATTGTCTTTGTACTAAACTGCGACTCCATTGGTCCGCCAGTGGCCCCATTAGGTTGACCTTCAGCTGGTAAT